>PVJD01008273.1:0-74365 GCA_004026545.1 Mormoops blainvillei | reverse complement strand
AAAGATGTCTCTTCCCTCTAAAAGGCAGAATTCAGCATTTGTCTAGCCAAAAAGTAAACTCACTGGGAAACAGCTCAGAATTTTGATGGCCTTGCTTAAGTTTATGCAAATATTGTCTTTCTGTAGAGCAGGTACAAGTTGAAACTCTTATGATGGTGAGGAAACATTTCAGAGGACTTGGCCTGTGCTGTCCCTATGCGTGGCTGCCTTGACAGCCATAAACACTCTCTTCAAACCTGAGACTCTGTCTGGACAGGCTGAGAATTAAAGAGCACTAAAGTCATTACATGGGCTATTACTGGTAGGCTCAGTGTAGCAAATCATACAGAATTTTATTCCCATCCTCTGTGCAGTCTTAACAATTGTATGAGTTTTGTCCTTTTTTTTTTCTTTGATATCTTCTGTCACTTAAACAGCACTGTATGATGAAGTGGCGGAGAGATTTTATGGAGCCAGCCTGTCTGGAGTTGTACTGGCTACATGACCTTCGACAAAAATTGATCCCCTCGATGCCTTAGTCCCCTCATGTAAAACAGGTATTACGATAATATAACCACTTATAGGGTTATGAGTTCTATGCATGGCTGCAAAAGTTGGATAGCAAAGAAGACTGATAGAAAAAAATTTGATTCATTTGAAATATCACGTTGGAAGAGGTCTCTGGCGATACCCTGGACCACCAGGAAAATGAACAAGCGGGTCCTAGAGCAAATTAAGTCAGAAATATTGTTCGAGGTAAACACTAACAAAATGAAAGCTGCCCTGCCTCAGGCACATCACGAGAAGGCAGGTTTTGGGGGAGGAGATAATAATGCTGGGAAAAAACAGAAGGCAGCAGGACAAAATACAAGATGGACTGACTCCATAAAAGAATCTATAGGCAGGAGTCCACAGAAGCTGAGCAGGACTGCTGAGGACAGGACATTGTAGGCATCGCCCATTCATAGGGTTGCCAGGATTTGGAGCCAACCCGATGGCATGTAACACACAGGACTGTCGTGAGAATTAACAAGACTTACTATAATAATTGGCATGGAGTAAAGATTCATTTAAATGCTGATTTCCTATTATTTCTCTAGAAAGTGTAATATGCTAGGCTCTGAAAAGCAGTCTGGGGCTTTCACAGTGCCACTGGATGTGTGGGAAAGGTTATCTCTTGATTCAAGAGTCTACTTTCTTCTCATCAGGTCAGTATCATAGAGGGCAGAAGTTATTAAGAACACACTCAGCTAGACATTAGTTTACTTAAAGTTATTGTTCAGTGGTAATAGAGACACATTTATGCAAAAGTTTCATTTCTCTCCTCAGCGGCTGCTGTCAGAGGCCCACAGACTAATGCTGCTGTCAGCAAAGGGAGGCAGGAGTAGAACGAGACTGGGGGCTGCCTTAAGAGTGAGATCCCTGCTGGTACTGGAACTGGCTATCGATGGATGTGAAGTGTGGTTGTGACATAGGAAAAACCATGTGTAAATAAATACCATGGAGTGTCCTGAGAGTGATGATGCACCTAGGACGTGGGGGGCTAGGTCTCCACGCCCCCTTTCAATCTCACCACCAACACAGTGGTCCAACCAGAGACCCTCAGGATAACAGCAGAGATGCCCAATTTATACATGCACACAGTGTTCCCTGAAGACTGATTAAGTATTATATTGTGCCAATAAATATGACCATTTTACAAATGTAGATGCTTTACTGAGGGCATTGGTGGCATTTTATAACTGCGAAAACTCCCCATCAACAGATTCCAAAAGTACAACTTAGGATGAATCTGAAAAACTGCCATCCTAAACAAGGCTTTTTATTCCACATTTTTGAAACCGCTCACTCTAGCCAGATTTCAAAAAACCAGGGACCAAAAGAATAATCTATGAATATACAAAAGTGAATGGAATCCTTCTAAGGTTGAATAACCATCTTCTGTAGGGAGCTATACACTTTTATAAAGAATATAAGCAACTATCTGCTATCAGGTTTTTCAAACAGGTCATAAATTATTCAGGGTTTGTCAAACTGAAGGCCTGCTGCCTTTCAACAATCTTGCTAAGTCCTCTCCTGAATTCTAAGTTAGAGAGAGTGCAGCTGACAGCCATTGTCTACACTTCGCTTGCCCTAACCATTAGATTTTTGAAGAAGAAGAATTTTTTGGTACTATATTGTCAACCAGTCCCTCCGCCTTTCGCCCCCACAAGAAAATATTCCTATTAAACAAAACCATACTCATAGAAACATAGATCAAACCAATGGTTGTCAGAGGGGAGGGGACGGAAAGGACAGGGGAGAAAGGTGAAGGGGAACAGAGCCAATAATACTGGCATAAGTTTGTGCGGTGAGGGGTGATTACTGAGCCACTGGACTTAGTGTGGTGGTCATGTTGCGAGGTGTATAAATGTTAAATCACTTTCCTGTATACCCAAAATGAATATCAATTATATTGTATACCAACCATATTTAACTTAAAAATAAAAATAATACCTTTAGCTTTCAACTATTAATTTTAGACTTGTGCATATTATCACTCAGTGCTCACCCTATTTCAGTTTACGTACATTTAGATTTTTTTTTAAAATCTACATGGCACTTTTTTGAAGACTTTTTTTAAGGTTCATAGTAAAATTGAGAGGCAGGCACAGACATGCCTTTCATATGCCCCTTACCTCCACACATGCCTAGCCTCCCCCGTGGCCAACATTACTCACCAGATGGAATGTATTTGAACAAGGATGAAGCTACACTGACACATCATAATCACTCAAAGTCCATAGTTTGCCTTAGGGTTCACTCTCAGTGTTGTGTATTCTGTGGGTTAGAGCAAATGTATAATGACATGTGTTGATTATTATAATATCATACAGAATATTTTCAGTGCCCTAAAAGTCTTCCTCCCTCTCTTTCCCCTACCACACACAGAGCACTTTTTTTTCACAAAGGATATTAGCATAAAAAATGTCCATAATCACCTAAGTCTTAATGATCTACTGATACCAATGGCATATGGAATTCTAAAACTAAAAGAATACTTATATTGTAAACAAATATATTCACTTATTTTTATTGCTATTATTGTTTCAGGTAAATTATATATGTATGGAGTATGTGTGTAACGTGTATTTTCAGATTATTTTATTTTGGGAATACCTACTTCTGCTTCTGTATTATACCATTCCTCAAGAACAAAGTTGGAATCTTTCCTCTCAACCTAGTGAATGTTTTTATTTAGTTTTTTTGCCATTTACCTGAATGTAGAGATTGTGAGAGAAACTAGTAATATGTGCTAATATCACTCATGAGATTGGTCAAATTAAACAAAATTTTTAACTTTGGTTTAATCATAGAATTACCAGCATAGCCTCTGTCAATGTAGATGCACTGTTCGGTTTCTTTATCTAATGTTCCATATTAAAAGTCATGTCTGATATCCAGTGGGCTCCCCAACCAATGTGTTCATTTTCTTGGTACCAACATTACCTGATCATACCTGGCAGAGCAAATTATTTAACTTCTGCTTTAACGTTCTCCATCAGCTTCATCTAAACCAACAGTAGTGTGATAAATGGTAGGAATACTTCTGAATTAATAAAGATTAATAATTAAAAGCCTTCAGCCTGGGTGGAACCATGCCGTTCTCAGTGAATTTTCAGGGTTTGGGTCTGTATTGCTCAGGACCTCAGTGCCCAAATCAGACATTGTTCATATCAACTCTTTTCTGATCACCTCCCAGTGGAACAGACAAATGTTATATTAAGAGCCACTGTTTGCCTGGCCAGGTTGCTCACTTGGTAGGAGCGTCATCCCAAACAGCAAAAAGTTGCAGGTTCAGTTCCTGGTCAGGGCACATATTTAGGTTGTGGATTTGATTGCTGGTTGGGCTGCATATGGGAGGCAGCTGATCAATGTTTCCCTCTCGTATCCCTCCCTTTCTCTCCCTCCCTCCCTCCCTTTTCCTCTCTCTCTAAAATCAGTAAACATATCCTTGGGTGAGGATTAAAAAATAATAATAAAAGTTACTGTTATATGAGAAATTCTATCACCTCTAAGAATGAGAGAATTTGAATAGTTTTAAATTTTGAAATTATTCAACAATTGTCAAACTACGTGGATGAGTCTGGAATCACCCGCTTGCCTATTTTACGCGTTACTGTTTTTCAGTCATATCCTTTAACTCCATCGTAATGTATGGTCATCATAATGTATGGCCAAATATATCAGTTAGCCTTGCTGCCTAAAAGACTTCCCCAAAACTTAGGGACTTACAAAAATAAACATGTATTATTAATCGTGATTCCGTTGGTCAGCTAGATGGGTCTTCTTATCTGAGCCAGTTTAGCTGATCTCTCATGTCAGCTGAAGACTCAGTTAGGAATGGATGGCCCTGAATGACCTTATTCACCTGTCTGGCGGTTGGCAGGATGGTGATCGAGGGCACTTTAGCTGGAATGACTTATCCTCTAGTGGGCTGGCCTGTGCTCCTTCACCTGCGGCCTTCAAGTTCCAAACATCAACAAGAGAGGCAAGCCCCCAAGGTGCACATGCACCTTGTCAAGACTCTGCTTCTGTCAGATTTGCTGTTGTTCTATTGGTCAAAGCAAGTCACATGATCAAAGCCAGAGTCCATGTGGGAGGCCTTGTACCAAAACTTGTGGGTACAGAGAGATGTGCAACTTTGTGGGCCATTATGGTAACAATTTACCAGACCACAACAGCATGAGAATTCTGTTCAGTCACTGAGTCTTCTCTTTCGGTGTTTCACTGAAAAATCATCCCAATGTAATTCTGTGTAATTTGTCACTAAATTCTGGTCATTTCTGCACTTTCATACAGGACTCTTAAGCTACAGGATTCTATGTTGCTCATGGGAATTTTATTTAAAATAACGTTCCCCTGGATTTAGAAGACAATGTTCATAATCTCTAATGAGGGGGTGGGGATATAATGGCAAGAACATTAGACTAAATCTAAGCAGCTGGGATTTTCCACTAGTGTGATGTGGGGTAAGTGGGATAATTAGGGCAAGTACCTCCCTTTCAGTGAGAATCCATTTCCACACCTGGAAAATGAAGGATTTGGGCTAAGCTTTCTCTTGATTCTGATATTCTGCAACTATAAGATGTCCAGAACGTATGCAACAATACAAAAATTGATTCTGTTCTGCAGTAAACATATGGATGTATTGCTCCATGAGGAAAATATTAACCTTGGCAAGCTCAGGTCAATAAATTTTGATGTTTTCCTCAAAAGAAATCAATATTCCCTCTTTAAATCTACACAGAAAATAATGCTTTTAAGAACCAAAGCCGGTGATGGAAGTGAGTTTACCTCTCATCCTAATAAATGCATCATACTTGTATACAGTATAATATTATTATAGAACATCATTCATTATAGTTGTGTATTCTTTGATTTAGAACAAGGGTATAATACTCTTAATTCATCATTCAGTTAACTTTTCCTCTGAAGGAAAGATAAAAAAACATTTCTCATTCTTTTCAAGCCATTAGTACATGAAATAGTATATTCATTACATAAGAACACTCAGAGCTTTTAAGCTATCAATGGAATCTTGTTTAGTCAGCTACAGTACATGTATTACCTTGTTGTATGGGTACAAAGTGATTCAAAGTAAGATATCTTTTAATCCTCTGAGGAAAACAGTTGTATATTTCTCTGGCCTGCTTTCACTGTTAACGTTTCTTATTTCTTCTTGTTTTCCTTTGGATTTGGCTCTGACCATTAGATGAGATTTTTTTTTTTTTTAACCAAAGAACCCAGGAAGAAGTGAAGGCTTTTTAGGTGTGCTTGGCAAAGGAATGATTCTAACTGTAATTTTCCTTTAAAATGAAACAGAATGTTAACATCCACAGAACAGTACAGGGAGGATTCAGTACAGGGAGGGCTCAGTACAGGTCGGACATCCTATTAGAGGGCATTTCAAAAGCATCTCTTTCAAAAAATTGTGTTTGAAGTCAGAATATTCTTTGGAGTCGTTTGTCCTCAGTTAGATTCAATCTAAGGATTTAGTAACTTTGCAAAAAGAAGAGCAGAAAGTGTAATTAAGAAAGTGGTGGATTTCAGTGATCAAATGAAATAATTTGTGACCCTAAAGTAACTTTAACTGGGTTTCTTTGTCTCTCTAATATTTCTTTTATTACTGGAAACATGACCACACAGGTTTCACCCCCCACTTTGTTGACTTAGAGTTTTCTCTTCAAAACAGAGTCCCCATGGTTCAGTATAAGGGCCCAGACCTGGACTTAATTCAAAACATTACTTTGTCATCTATTTTCTGTGGGACTTTGGACAAATCACTTTGTAAGCTTCAATGTTCTCATCCTTTAAATGGTGTCAAGACCAATCTCACAGGACACACATGGGAATTAAAAAACCATCTATTATATGGAGTGCATCTAGCAAAGTACCCTTACTCAAAAAATGTTAGTTTTCTTTTTCATGCCTTGTTTCTTCCTCTCTATATCCATGCAACCAAATCTGAAAGGAAATGGAAAAATCATAGGAGGAAAACCTCACAGGGACTTCTCACATGCCCACCTGCATTTCCTGCTCTCTCCTCTCTCAAGGACCTGCAGAGCTGGCCCTCTCTGCACTTCAGCCCAAACTGCAAGCCTCAGGCCTTCGTCAGAGAAACATTGCCAACCCAGAGACTAGATTGGTTCTCCAGCTATGCAATCCCACTTCTTCTTTGCTGCCATTTGCACATTTGCTAGTAATTCATTCATTGTGATGACTGGCGTTCTGTGGTGGCTAAGCACATGGACTTGGGGGTCAGACTGCCTGGATTCAAATTTCATCTCTCCACTTACTACCTCTATGACCTTGGGCAAGTTACTTAATAGTTCTGTGCCTCAGTTTCCTCATCTATAACATGAGGACAATAATATTCCCTGCCTCAAGAGGGTGATATATATAGAAAGAAAGAGCCTTAAAATTCTGCATGGCACATAGTAAGCTCCAGGCAGCAGCAGCAATGATAGTAGTAGAAGTAGTACTGTACTAACTAGTAGCACATCGTGGCAGCAGTACTATTACCACGAGCACCAGGAGCAGCAGCACTCCTTGCGGCACTGGAAGGCACATCTTTTTTGTTTACGACTCCATCTGCAGGACTAGGTTTGTGCCCAGCACGTAATAGACACTCAGACATACTCGGTGACAGACTGATTACTTTTGGGTCAATTATTAGTCCTCCTAAAATGTGATATCAATTATTTCATCAGTTATATATAATAGTATTTGCTATTAGCCTGGATTAAAGCTTAAGAGTTGTAGTACTTGAGTCTCCACTTTGACATCAGCTGGACCGTAGTTCAAGTCCTGATCCTATCACTTATGCATTGTGCGATTTTGGGCAACATACATAGCCTTCATAGTCTGTTTCTTCACATGAAATTGAAATAGTCATGAGGATTAAATAAGATAATACATATAAAAAGCTAAGCATGTTGACTTACACACGGTAAGCTCCCTTCATGATTGCCTGTGATGATGAGGTCTCTGGACCATCCTACTCTGTGTTCCATCTCTCATACAGCACCAAGGGATGTTTTGGGAGAGCTCATTATTGCTCTTTGGAATTTATTTGTATTTCCACTTTGTAAATCTTCCTAATCTGAGCAATGCAGTTATTTTAAGGGAAATTTCGGAGCCCAATGAATTTCAGCAAAAAGAGGGAATGATGAGGACACCTTTGGCCAAATACTAAAAAGCACTTCAATTTCTTTCTGAGCTGAGCTCCTGTAAAATCAACTTTAATATGGACTGAACTTCTAAAATTCAACTTAGCCCTATATTATCTTTAAAAAGTGATCCCAATCTTGAATTGGGACCATGATATCTTGTGCATATGAATGAATGGCTTCCCTTGGTGATGAGTCAATGTCTATTCAGCAGACAAAATATCATAGCCTTCTCATTAATTCTTCCTTCATATTGACACCCCTTAACTTTAAAAATGGTTTTGGAGAATACAAAAGTTATACGCACTCTAGCTACAAAGAAAAGGAAACCAGATTTAGAGCAAGTAACGTAAGTAAAACAAAGCCATAAACATTCTAATTTAAGACAAATAGCTGATTATAAGTGGACATAGATCATAAAGTCCTGGCAAATAGTCTAATTATTCATTTTATTACCCCTAAGTGATATGGTTGAGATAATAAATAGGTGCCTTCATGGAATTTGGAATTGTTTTTTATATAAAGCATGTTTTTCTCAAAGCTGTATTTACCTAAATTTACTGACAGCTAGAGGCCAAATGTATTCACATTAAACTGTTTATATCACTGGGATTCCAGCAGATAGATTAAATACATTTCATTTATTAATGCATAACAAGTAAAAGAGACCCTAACTAGTCTAGTTAACCAAATACGTCACCTCTCATCATTTTATTGCTTAGAATGTTACTAAGAGGAATATGTGTGTGTGAGATGTGAGATGACATGAGACGAGACGAGATGAGAAGAGACAAGACAAGACGAGATGAGACGAGATGAGGGTTGGTTTTTTGTTTAGACAAGTGTAACATGTTATGCTTTTTCCCGTCTGGTTTTGCAAAATATAAAGTGGATTACTATATACAATGGCCCAGATTTTGGTAGTTCATAAACTGACTATAGCCATTTGTATTCACTTTCCCTGGAACCCTCAGTTTCCTGCTTCATCATTCACACATCCCTGGAAAATAAACAGAGGAAATACAAAATTTCAAGATGACAAGACAAGGGCACATTCATTGCTAGAGAATACGTAGTACATGGAGTAGAATAAATTATTAGGAATGCAGACTCTTAAGTCGCAGTATAGACCTACTGCACCATAATCTACATTTTAAAAAGTGGTTTGCATGTACATTAAAGTTTAGGAGGTGCTGCCCTGGGCAGTTTCTGACACTGCCAGCCACTTCCAACCCCAGGTTCTTTGGAGTGTCCCCATGATAATGCTGCAAAATTTGTAGAGTTAGAGAATAGGAAATACCCAAGGATGTTGAGAAAATCTTTCTCTTACCACACATTGTCTGAATAATTTTTTAAAGATTAGGCGATTCTGGGCTGGTGAAAGTGTGAAAGTAGAGGACTCAGTGGGGAAAGCAGATACTCCCCGAATGTAATCTGAGAAGCCAGACCTGGGTTCCACAGTAACGGCCAGTAACAATCTCAAAACCCAGTGGATGATAGAAGGCACTGAAAGCCTTTCAAAGATGTTCCAAAAGCCACAGTGTAGGGGTGAAGAAAGATAGAAATCTAGAGGATGTTGTCAGCAACAAGTCTGTGAGGAGTTTCCTGAACCTTAGGAAGGGCTTACTTGTGTCTATAGACTGTTTCTTGAGTAGATGACAGTCACAGAAGCTTTCTACCCATGGTACCTTCAAGGGCTCACTCAGATTCTTACAGTGACCAAATATAACCCTTCAATTATAACACAACTATCTGGCAATGTCATTTCCCCAGCTATGCATCAGAAATTCAGTAATTCAACTCAATAAGTATGTATTCATTGCATGTATCAGTCACTATAAATATGATTCAGGTTTTAAAAATTAAAAAAAAAACTTACAAATAACCAAAATAGGCAAAGGAGTTTATAACTAAAGCTCACCATTCTTCCATGGAGAATCAGAATGGGCTTAATTCCGAGTCTATTTTTATGTATCTATTTTATTCTACTTTACACACAATCCCAGCAAGCTTGCTTATCTGGTTTCTGTAGAAGTGCCCTAATTTATGTTATGTACCTTTAGCATGAATGAGGATTCTGTACCAGCTGCACATTTATGAACATTCCAAAGCATTTCTCTATGACATACCTGAGGACTCAGCTGCCAGCACACCCTTCTCATATTTCAACCCCATTTCCACATTCTTGAGAGTTGTTTTGGTTAAACCCCCTAAGAGCTCCAGACAAAAGAACCATGACCCTTATTTGTCTGCTCTTTAAGGAACATTCGAAAATAGGGATATCTGTGTATAAAGTAGCATAGAAATTATATATACAATCTATACATAATGTGCATGTTGATATAGTATACTTGATACAAATATGTATTTCATAATATATTATCACACGTATGTACTAGAAAGAGAGAGACAGAGAGACAGAGTTGGGATTACATCAAGAAAATATCCATTAAAAAATGTGCTCTAAATGATTAACAGTGATTTTTCTGTGGGAAATAGAATTATTTGTTGTTTACTTTCATCTGTATATCTCTGCATCCTATGATGTTTTTGTAAAGAACACACATATAAACACACATGTGTAAACATGTAAAATATCAATATTTTTAAAAATGAAAAAAGGAGGAAGGAAGGAAAGGAAGGAGGGAAGGAGGGAGGGGAGAGGGAGCCAAGGAGAGGGAGAGAGGGAAGGAGGGTGGGACGACTGAGGGAGTGAGGGAAGTTGGCTCACTGATCTCCCCAATGTCATCCTTTTCCTTTTTATTGTATAGTGCTTCCTCCCTCATCATTGCCACTGTTTATTCCACACATCCAGTGCATGAAAAGGTCCCTTTTTTGGTAGATGAAAAATCCCAAAACTAGGGATAAAATCAGGTGAAGCCACAAAACCAGTCTTGGGTACAGCTAAAGACTGGGGACCCTCCACCAGCCAGGTCACTCTCCTGGCAGCACAGGGGTCTCTGTGACTCTCTTCTTCTGTTCCATATGCAGTCCAGTCAACTTGAAGTACATATAAGAACCAAGACATTTCTTGGCTCAGAATGACAGCCACCCTGTCATGGGTGGGTACAAATTAGGACAGCCAGAGAAAGAGAAGACTTTGGGTACAGGCAGACTCGTTCGAGAAAACTTTCCTGAAGCCCATTCATTGTTCACCAGAGTAAGTGGCACATAAGTCATCTAAACAGGTAGTTTTATTTTTTTCTCTCCTAACATGCCCTTCCTTTTTATGTTGTTTAAGACTAAGCAGCATAAAACGGGATTGACATTATGTAATTACTTGTCTTTTACACTGTGCTAACTTAATTTGCTTTTCATTCTCAGGTATTTAAGAGACCATTATACTCCCATCAGACTTTGCTGTCTGCCAATTAAGGCATTAGATGGATGAGGTAGAGAGAGACCATTGTTCAGGAAGTTTTCAGGTAGATGTATTGAAAACAGCAGCGTGGTATCACTTTCCTTTTATCAAAGGCAAATTTTTTTTTTGCCAGTTTACCAGTTTATGTGATACCCTCTGTGTGTAATTAGCTCTGCTTTGGTGCACTTACAAATAAAAATGGCATAGCCATCATATAAGTTCTAGAATTTACAACAAAGTGTGAACTAAGTCTCCTCGCTATGGGAAAAGTAAGTTGATGGGGTCAGGTTTAGAAGGTAGAGTTAGTTTAAGGTCACACTTACACTCTGGGGTGCACCTAAGTTACAAAGCATGTTGCAGTGGGCCCAGTAGTGTACAGAGCTGTGCTATCCCTCTGTTCTGCCAGTTAATTTCTTCAGGAACCACCTCCCAGCTCCATAAAGCCCCATTCAGTCACGTAAGCAAGTATGACTTGGGTCCAGGGAAACGTGGAGTTTGAATTGGTTTCAGAAGATATGATGACCCAAACAAAAAATGCAAGTCATTTCTCTTCTTATCCCCCCATTTTAAGTAATAAGAGTTGCGGCACTGAGGGTTTTCTACCTAATACCTTGAAACACAATCCTTTTCTTTTTTTCTGTGTTATTATGGAAAATGCCTATACTTTGGAATTGCAAAAAAATTTCTCAATGACTGTGCTAGGAAAAAAAGTCCAGGGCAAAGATAAAGACACATGTCAGCTCCAGACAGCACTTTTCAGAAAAGAGAATTAACAGATAAAAAAAAAAGGTCACTGTAAGTACAGCCAGATTGACTGTACCATTAAAAAAATTAATAGACTGTCAGCTATGATAACTCAAGGGCCAAAGGAAGGGAACAGCTTGTGCAATCATTAATTACAAAATATGATTATTGTGTGTCATGACCTCCTTGTCAGAATTCATGGGTCTACTTCTAACCTGGAAAAGTAAGTCCCTTGGTCTCGATCAGGCAGTGGATGAGAGATTTCTTTGATTATCCTAATCCCGGGCTGTGAACACACACCGGTTCAGTGAACCCACCTCCATCTCTGTTCTGAGAGGGTATTCCTGGAGAAGACAGGGCTGTCACCTATCAGGTTCCACGTCTGAGTTAACTATAAATGCACTTCAGGCTTGCACCTATTATCGCTGCAGAGTTACTGAACCTCATACCTGTCTTTAAAACCACTAGCCACATCAGCTATCTACATTCAAGTTTAAGGGAGTTAAAATTACGTTGAATTTAGAACTTAGGTCCTTATTTACCCAAGTCATCAATAGTCATGTGGCGAGTGGCTGCCATATTGGACAGTGCCTATATAGAATATTTCCGTTGTCAAAGGCAGTTCTGTTGGACAGCACTGCAGAATTAAAAGCCCTTGTTCTCTTGGCATCCCCTGCCCCCAGGAAAAGCCTTTACACCTACAGCGGTAGTTTTCAGCGTTGAGCACGCATCAGAATCACACAAGGGACTGCTCACACTGCCCTGATTGCTAGGCGCCATCCCCAGAGCTTCTGACTCAGGTTTAGGAGAAATCCCTCAGATTTGTGCTTCCAACAAGTTCCCAGGTGAGGCCACTGCTCCCTGTCAAGGCACCATGCTCTAAGAGCCACTGCCCTGCGGGAAGCAGGAGTATGGCCAGCGTAAGTGCAGGGCTGCAAATACCAAGCCTTCGTTTTGTACCTGAATAGTATTATCTAGAGTTATTGTAGCCACTGGCCACTTGTGGCTAGTAAGCTCTAGAAATACCTATGTAAGGCACCGAATTTTTACTACTATTTAACTTTAATGAATTGTAATTTAAATATTAAAGTAGTGTGGAATATTTTTCCATTGATCATGGCTATATGGTTTTGGTAGGACTATATATCACCTGAACCATTGAAAATTTAACATCCAACTTCAGATATAAGTGTGAAATATACATTGGATTTTAAGGAATTAGTATGAAAAAAGAAGGTAAAATATTTCATTAATAATCTTTATGTTAATTAGTTGGTAAAATGTTAATATTTGGTATATGTTAGGTTAAGTAAAACATTTTATTGCAACTATTTTCACTTGTTTCTTTTACTTTTTTTTAAATGTGGTGACTAGAAAATTTTAAACTGCATATGTGGTCTTTATTACTCTTGGACCATGCCGACCTGGAACTTAACTTCACTATTCTGGCCTGTCAATTGCTCATCAGTCAATTGGGGTCCTAGGTTGGAAGGGGTGGGGGGTGTAGATTAGTGATCTCCAAAGACCCTGTAAGGCTATAACAGTCTCTGATTCCTACAAGACAAACTTCAAGGAGATAATTTGTCTTTTTTCTTTGCTTTTTGCCCAAACATTGGGCAAACCTGCCAAATATTTCCCTTTGAAGGCCATGACAATCCACTCTCCACCAGCAGTTTAGAGAAAAAGGTGATTGAATCTCCTTAAGCCACAGAGGACTACACATCAGGCCCACATACCAGTAACACACTTTTCTAACTGGGCTGCTCTTTTTAAACAGATCCCTACATAACTAAATGAGAATGGGTTCATTTTTATTGTGTATGGTAAAACATTGAGCTCCAGCTCCAGGCATCCTTTCATCAGACACAAAAATGACTTGAATTGAAATGCCAATTATTATTCAATGGCCTCCAAGGTAAAAAAAAAAAATAATGTGTGTGTGTATGAAATTTATATATATATATGAATGTGTATATATATATATGAAATTTATTTCTACCACATACAAATGAAAGGTTTAAAAGTTAAAACAATGTACACTTGTTCATAACAGCATTGTTCACAGTAGCCAAAATGTGGAAGTAACCCAAGAGTCCATCTCTGGATGAATGGATAAACAAAGTGTGGTATATACATAATGGAATTCTATTCAGCCTTGAAAAGGAAGGAAATTTTGACACATGCTGTAACATGGATGAATGTTGAAGACATTACACAAGTGAAATAAGCCAGTCACAAAAGGAAAAATGGTATATGATTCCACTTATAAAGGTACCTGGAGTGGTCCAATTTATAGATACTGAAAGAATGGTGGTTTCCAGAGACTTGAGAGAGGAAGAAATAGGAAGGTAAGAAAATGTAGACACAGGGCAGACCAGAAATGAGATATTCTCAGACTTTAGTGGTGTCCTTACTAAAATTATGGAAACAACTTTATATTTATCTATAGATGAAGGCCATGTGCAAAGTGAATTAAGGTAAACTTCCTCGTTCACCGCTGAGATGCTTTGGCCATCTTGCCAAAAGGATGTAGAAACCTTCACAAAGTTCCTTCTGAAGGTAGTGGGCATTCCTTGGATCATTAATGGGTCATGTGGCCTGTCATTCATAGCCATGATGTCTTATCATCCTCTGAGCCATAGCTGGGCCCAAACCTGTCCTTTGGTCTAACATGAGCTGAGGGTCTCACGCTGGCTGTGGTATAGTTTTTTTCTCACTGAGGGAGATGCAGATATTAAGACAGCAAACGATTACAATGACTTTCTAAGGTATGTAATGTTGAATCACTATGCTGTACACTTGAAACGAATATAATATTGTATGTCAACTATACTTTAATTTTAAAAAGATAGAAAAAGATTTCAAAGATAAATTTCAGAGCTAGAAACATTAATAATTTGAAATCTTTTATTGAAGTACAAATCCTATTTTATCAATACAATATCTTCTGCATGGACCATAACTCTCTCATCCATCCAGTGCAGAACTAAAATAGTGCAAATTTTACCGAAATCGTGGGAAACCTAAAGACTGCTTCTACATAGGGTTGAGCAGATATCCCTTTAAAATTATAATTTTCTAATGCTTTTGGTAATTTTTATCCCACAGATACAAAACATAAGAAGTGAAAAACTTATGTTGAGTGGCAGGTAGAAGCCAATCTGGGGTAAATGTGTTATCACACTATAACATCAATATATCAAGCAGACATTTTTTCACCTATTACATTATCAGTTACTATTTTTAAAAATAATAATAATAGTGTCAGAAAGAGTATAGTGAGACAGGCATGCTCATTACATGCCCAATATTTCAAAAAACTTTGCAAATAATTATATATTTTCTTAGCTCTTCCCCTTATAGGAATCAATCTAAGAGAAGTAAATAGAAATGTCCATTTTATAATAGGAACAAAGAATCTGAAAAACAACTATATATCCCCTTATGATAAAATTGAATAAATTAAGGCAAACCACTATGAGGAAGTATTACATATCTACCGAAAGTAATGTTTCTCTGAGAATATTTCAAAAACTGTTTTGTTTTTATTTTTACTTATTACTTATTACTTTTTAAATTGAAGTTACTGGGGTGACATTGCTTAATAAAATTATATATGTTTCAGGTATACAATTCTATAACACATCATCTGTATATTGTAATGTGTATTCACCACCCCAAGTGAAGTCTCCTTCCATCACCATTTATCTCCCCTTTACCTCCTTTTATCTCCTCACTCCCTATTTTTATTTTAAATTTTAATTTCATTTTCCATAAAGAATATTTGAATAATGTATATAATAATTATTGATTCAAAAACATTCAATTAAATGTTTCCTTCTCACCTCTAATCATCTCCCTAGAGACGAACAGTATTATCAGTTTCTTGTTTATCACGTCAGAGATATTTCACATGTATACAAATTCTAAGATATTCCTATGTGAATAAATTTTTTTTCCTTGAGGATGCTCATATTAAATTTGTACCTTTAAAAGAAATTACTTCTCAACTCTATCTCATTTCTTGCTGTAGAGCTTTCTATGTGAGTTCCAAAATAGTCATTGTAGGAGGACTTATATCGTGTGATATTGCCAGAAATCCTATTTGGCCACTTGTGTACAGGAAACTTTTAATTAGGAGCAAAAGAAATAAGGAGTCATGGCTGTGTAGGCCCTTTCCCTCCAAACTCCCAATAAGCTGTTATCATTTGGTTAGTTAATGGGAGTATATTAATTTTCCTCTTTTTAAGCCTAGACTATAGTTATCAAAAGACTATACTCTTAGTATAAATGTGTAGAAGAAACCAAGTAACCCACCAAGCCTTGTCACAAGGCACAGTAAGAAGAAAAAACCACGTTCTCATCTTACAAGCAAGGCTAGACCTTGAACTTAGCTCAGCTCATGATCCGCAGAAATGTCTGCTGTCCACCCTGGCACCACCGACTCCCGCTCTCCATCACACTGAGCCCAGGAGTCCAACTCTATCATCATGGTGCATCTAACTCCCAATCTGGCCTTCCATCAGTGAGCTTAGAGCAGTGATTTTCACCCTTGTTCATCTCATGGCACATAGAAACTAAGTATTAAAATTCTGTGGCACATCAAAAAAGTGTATTTTTTGCCAATCTGACAAAAAAAATGGGTATAATTTTGATTCATTCACACTGGACGGCTATTGTTGTGTTGGTTGTTGTCATTTTTTTGTTTGATGATGTAAGGGAGAAGAGGTCAGTGGCCCTGAATAAATAGTCAGGTAACACATGTTTTAAGAATTCTTGCCACACACCAGTGTGTCATGGCACACCGGTTGAAAAGTACCGGTTTAGAGGAGACTTTACTAGCCCTGAGGAACAACTTTCACCTACTGTCTCCCCAGGCAGAATAAAATATCTTCCAGGTGGCATTATTGCTAACACGGTATGCTTTTTCTTCAGATTAAAGTCCTAAGGTAAAGGCCCTGGCTGGTGTGGCTCAGTGGATTAAGTGTCGGCCTGCACATCAAAGGGTTGCCAGTTTGAATCCCCAGTCAGGGCACATGCCTGGGTTGTGTGCCAAGTCCCCATCAGGGGGTGCATGAGAGGCAACCACACATTGATGTTTCTCTCCCTTCCCCTCTATCTAAAAATAAAATAAGTAAAATCTTTTTAAAAATAATTTTAAAAATAAAGTCCCAAGGCATAAATTTTGCTACATAAACAATTTATTGAATTTCTGGATCTGATACATAAGCACTCAATTCTTCCAAAAGGTATTTAACTGAATGAATTCTGTGTTGTTTCAAATAATATTTTTTGAAGATGCATGCATAATACCTTGTAACACTGCATATTATATTAAATAGAAACAGTGACAAGTGGAAGTTCTGGTGGTGAGAAAAGAACTTGGGGAGTTGTACTTGAGGGAGGTTTGATGCAGCATTTGGTCCTAATGCACTAACAATGACAGGATGCACGACAGGACAAATTGTGTTCTACCCCTTGCGGCTGACCTTACTAACAGACTTTATGTCCCTACGCCATTTTGTCTGAACTGAGTCCTACACACAGAGTGGAGGAAAAAAACTAACAACCTTTGAATTACATAGCACCTTTTGTTTTTTTCTGAAGAACTCTGGTGTTTGTTTAGTCAGCCATTTCTTTCCCCATGTCTGGTTATTTAATACCTTTCCTTCTGTTTTGTCAATAAATTCTTTACTCTGTAAATTGGTTTCATCTGTAACTTGAATAAATTAAGGTAAACCACATGAGGAAGAAACTGCTCAACATTTTTGAATTTTAAAATGTGCATGGAAAGGTACATAAAAATATGCCATATAAAGTAGTATTATTTATGATAACTATTACTGCTGCTGTAAGTTGTGCAAGAATAATAATGTTTATAATGCTCTCTCATAGTAACAGCCAACTGTTAGCTGGATACCCAGTGAGTAAAAAAAGCCCTGGCCCAAGCAGTCAGTGTGTATTTGGTAAGAATTTATCAGTGAATCAATCAGCATGTTTCATTTTCCCTGTCATGGAATTATAGAGAAAAAGAACCAGCTTGTGAGATGAGGTTCCCAGGGAGGTAGACATGCACATGAGAAAAGGGACAGCTTTCCTTCACATACGATAGTGCAACTCATCAGAGTTTCAGATATGCAACCCCAAACATACGCGTCCCCAGGGGTGGGTCTCTGTGAAGATTCTCAGCCTGCAGCAATGAGGAACGTGCAGGTACCCTGCACACCTGGCACTGTGGCTCTTTTCTGGCATGGGGGCAGCACACGCAGCTGTGCGGTGGGCAGTTTTCTTGCCAAATAATGACCACCGTATGCTGACAACTTTCTGTGTACCAAGAGTGGGCATGTTGCTTCACACAGGATTTCATTTCACTCTTTTGACAACCCTGTGAGATAAGAATCATCACACCATTTTGGTAACTGGGGGGTCTGAGATGCAGAGAGGTCGATCATCTCGACTAAGGATACATCCCTCGAGTGGACTGGAATACAAGCAGAGATCCAAAGCCCATGCCACAGACCAGTGTCTCTTAAAGCGGGGTCCTTTGTTCACTGCGAGGGCCATGAATTCCTCCAGGCCACCCTTGTTTTTCAGTTCTTATCCTAGAAAAATAACAATTCTGTGAGATTCCCTTTTCACGTAACACTAAAAACAAATTCACTAGTAATTCACTCAGTAGATTGCAAGGTGTTAGTAAAACATTGATACTCAGAAGCTAAAATTAACATGTTACTAAATAGTTTACAGATGTCTCTAACTTATTACTCTCTGAAGAATTCAGACCAAGATCGAGGTGCCAGCATGGTCATTTTTTGGAGAGGTTACTCTTCTGTGTTGCAGACTACCTACTTCTTATTGTGTCCTTACATGGTAGAGAGAGCGAGCTAGCTAGCCCTCTGGCCTCTCCTTATAAGGTCGCTAATCCCATTCACAAGGGCTTCACCCTCTGACCTAATTACCTCTTAAATGCCCCACCTCCTAATACTAGCCCCTTTGCGGAGACATAGATGTTCTGTCCATTGCCAAGAGTTTATTCCATTCCACATTAACAAGATAGAGCATGTAATGGGAGCGTAAGCACACAACGTTATTTTGTTTTTCTCATATTGCCATAATTTACATAGGATGAAATCCTTTAGAAAAACTCCCTATTGTTATTTTCTGAAAGAATGATCTAGAATATCAAATAAGGCAGGACGCATCCAATGCTGCTGATTATTAGCTCTGCCTTCATTCTCATGGGGATTCATATTTTTGAGTAAATATTATTTTAATCCTTTCCTGTTTTAAGGTATCCTAATAATTGTCTTTTTCATACCCTAAGCAATATAAACTCCTCAGCAAGGTAATTTAGTCTCTCGTCAGAAAATCAGAATAAGCACTTTCCTGAAACATACGTAAGCTGGATGCTTCTCTAACACATCACCCATCAGCTGCCTTTAGTGAACAAAAGATAATTTTTAGACCCCACACATTAACTATTCCTGGACCCAAGAGTTGCCAGGGCATGGGCGAATAAGGCTATTTACTCTAGGACTGTTTATGTCGGACTTGAAGATACATATTGTCCTTTATTTAGTGAAATCTTCCCATAGCATTCATGGTTAACTCGTCTGAAAAATGTTTTTAGCTGATGGGATACAGTGTTTAATTTTCAATAATAAGACAATAATTCAATGGTTATTCCTCCAGATCATCCCGTTATTATTTGTTAGTAAGTGCAGTAGGATTAAATAACACTTATTTCTACTTGGTTATTTTATCTCAGCCCAACTGGGGAAAAATTATCTAAATAGGGTAGGAAAAGCAGTCTTTTAAGTCTCTGATATAACATTTACCACTGAAAATTTCCCAGGCTTTGTTGACCCCCAAAGCAGCAGTGTTTTGATAATGCTTTTTAAGAGGTTTGACCATAACTTGAATTTACCACTTAACAGTGCTTAAAACAGTGACTTGAACAGCTAATAAGTTTTAAGAAGAAAAAACAAAATATAAATAAAATGGAAGGTCAGATGTTACTACAGTCACTGACTTGTATCCACATTCAGCATTTTACCCTTTGTTCTGACAAAATAGGATAAGCCTACAAGTTTTATACAGTAACCCTTTAATCCTAGGAAGCAAAGGGAAAGAACATCATAAACATGTATTTCTCTTTGTTCCTCCTTTCTTCCCTCAGTTTAAATCTTACATTCCGTCCTAAAGTAACAGCCTGCATGAAGTATAACAAAGGTACTAATGACAAGAAGTAAAAATAGTAATGATGTAAATGCCAACCCAGCCAATGTCATGTTCAAAAGGTAGAAAAAGAAAATCAGTAACAATTATTTTCTTATTCAGACACACATGTTTATGACAGGTAGTCAGATTTCATGAGGGGTAAAATGATGGTAGATCAACTTTAGTACCAAAAATTCATGATACTATTTGTTAGTAAGTGATCCCCAAAAGCAACACGCTGTGGATCTTTAATCCCAACACAGTGGCATGCTCTGTTTTCCACCGTAGGGCAGTCTGTCCGCCACAGCAATCACCAAAGTGCCCCCAGCGAGGACTAACCCAGTGTCTGTTTGCTCCTTAGAAATACAGAGGGGAATGCATTTTGTCCTTGTTTGAGGGGTCACCTAGCTCTGCTGAAACCACAGGGGTTGGAAACATAGGCCTTCGAGACTTCTTCTTAAAGACGAAACAAACAAGGTTTAATACTTAGTAAAAAGTATGTGTTTCTTGAATTACTCCTAAAAATCTCTCACTTTTGTGAACAGGTCTGTAATATCTTATATCTAACTTAGAGTGTGGGCTTAAATCAGACATGATCAAAGTCATTTTTCTCTGACTGTAGCAGTCATGAGGATCCGCTGGAGGGCTTCTTAAAACACAGATTGCTGTAATGTTCACTCCTAGTGTTTCCGGATGACAGCACAGTAGATCTGAAGTGGGCTAGAGAATTCGCATATCTAACCAGTAGGTGGAGCAGGTGATGACCCTAGTGCTGCTCCTAGTGGACCACACACTGAGATGGCCACTTTAGGTTCCATTCCTTAGCTCTTTTGTGACTCAGTTTCTTCTCTAGTTACCTAAGAGTACAAACTCCTACCTCCCAAAGTTGTTGAGATAAAGAAATGAGGTAATGCAGTAAAGCTTTTAACACAGAGCCTGGCATATACTAAATTCTCAGTCCATGCTGTTATTACTGTTTAATTTTGTGGACCCTGTAGGATTCTGCAAATGAAAACAGTGAATGGCTTGATGTATTTGCCTTTGATCGCTTCTCAGGATTTTCTGCTTTTAACTTTAGATCAAACTAAATTTCTGTTTTCACTTTTGAGTTAGAAATGAAAGATTTTGTTTCTCAAGGACACTAAATCTACATTTAGTTTGGTAACATGTGATTTGTTTATGTGGTTTTACATTCTTCATTTGTTTCTCATTCTGTTAGGAAAATATTCTCAGGTTTGGTTAGCTGTAAGATGCCGTAAGATGTCCCAGGATGAGCAAGGGGGGAAAACACTGTGCACAGTTCTACCTTGCAAGACACTTCAGGGACAGATTTCTTTCTACTAATGCAAACTTGCACACAGAGATAATGCTACCATTCTTGGACTTTCCACACTTTCAAGTAAATTTACTGTATCTGCTTGTCTCTTGGAGGATATGTTCCTTAGAAGACACAAGATGAGAAACTCAACTCTTTTATTGAGTTTGTTTAGTACCAATGACTGTACGCTAAATTGTTTCTGACAGAATTGCCTGGTTCTCATGTAAAACAGGATATGTTGTTGGTGTCTTTATACAGAAAGAAAAAAACAGAATTTAATCAAGGGCAATGAATGACAGAGCCTAGAGATCTAGGGTTTTTAAAAAATTACTGGTGTTTATAAAAGGAAAAAATGATTCTTTTTATTTGATTACCACAAAGGAAGAAGACCAGACTCTTGAGAAGTGGAAATGGTTTTGCTGGAAAATTCTCAGGTAGCATGAATGAAACCCATGAAAGATTGTGTAATCCCACAGGCCCCCGGTGCAGCAGCCTATTGTCATGGGTCCTAGATTAAAGTAATCGAAGCTCATCCTGTGATGTTGCATATTCAGCATCCTATGATGGTACACATGCAAAATTACTGCCATCTCCTATGGTGCCAGATAATAGTAGTCTTATCACACCGGCTTATGAAGAGCCTTGTCTGAAGCCAACTTCCAAGTCAAGATAACTTGGAGAACGTTTTTACGGTATCAGATCTCTTTGCGTATTTTTACTAGTAGTGTCCTCTCCACTCAAAGAATGACTTTCACAATGAGAGGAAGTGCAAGAGTCAATAATGCAGAGTTGATGTTCACCACCAAATAGAGGGGTATGAGGGTGAAGCTTGCCACTTGAAGTAAGAAGAAACCTCCAGATAAATGATAGGTTTATTGGGGATTATAGATTCCCTCTTCCTCGATGGTAACCTTTGAGATTCCTGGTAAACTGAAAAGATCTAGAAGATTAGAAATGTCCCACATTCAAAAGCAGACAGAGGAAGGTGAATTGCCTATTGATAAGTATTTATATTATATATATATGTATATATAGGCATACATATATACATAGTATATATACATACATATATTCACTATAGACAATAAGATCTTGGAACAAATTAGACACTAGAGCCATGGGACTGGGGAGGTAAAGCAGTATGACTGGCAGTCATTTTTGGCACAACAGGAATCAAGTAATGAAAAACTAATCCCAAGCACTCGTTGATAGTGTTATTATACTGATTAGACCAATGGAACAACAGAGGCATAGCATTTTTGTTTTAGCAGGGCTTGTGGGCATACTACAGACATGTGGGCTGGAGGAAATTGAAATTGAGTGAATGGCAAGAGAATGCGATAATAAGATTGGTTGCCTTGGTAAGTGCGAAATGAGAACAAGGGAAAACTCTTGCCTTCCTGGACAGTAGGTTTACATACAGATAATAGCGGCCTCATTATATACAAGCTCATAAAGGACCTTAAGGGAAGGTATTTTAACTCATTGCTAGAATATTGTCTGTACTCTACAAACATGTATTTGCTGAATGAACAAATACATTCAAAAAGTGTTTGTGTTTCAGCCATTTCTTAATGTTCAAATCTTAACTCTTCAATATCTTGTATTGATGCATAACTAACATTATTGAGTTAGTATTTGCTTAATATTAAAAATATTAAGGCAAAACAATGGAGACAATAATCAGTGGTTGCTGAGGGAAGTGGGAGAGGGGAAGATAAGTAGATCACATAGAATTTTTAGGGCAGTGGATATAGTCTGTATGATATTGTAATGATTGATACATGTCATTATACATTTGCCCAAACCCATGGAATGTACACCACCAAGAGTGAACCCTAATGTAAACTATGGACTTCAGGTGTGTCAGTGTAGGTGTTTAAAAAATGTACCATCCTGGTAAATGATGATGATAATGGGGAAACTATGCATGTGTGAGCAGGATTTACATGGGAAAACAGCCTTCTCTCAATTTTGTTGTAAAACTGCTCTAAAAATTAAAGTTTTTAACAACTAGTCAGCACTTATTAACACAAATTTTAAAATTACTTGTTTCCCCAAATCTACCTTACTTATTTTATCAGCCTCATAACTTGTATAATGGAAGGAATCTGTTTTACAGGATCCTGGGAAGTTATTCCTGTTAATTTTCTTAAAGTTTAAAACCTATGTTAGAAGGAAGCTTTAGGAATGTGTCAGTAAATGAGCAACCAGGGCTCAAGATTTCTGCCATTTGAGCTTTGGGTTATACTGTTAATGTCAATCAGTGAGAATAGTATCAGTCTCTTTGTTT
Organism: Mormoops blainvillei; assembly: GCA_004026545.1. NCBI lineage: Eukaryota > Metazoa > Chordata > Mammalia > Chiroptera > Mormoopidae > Mormoops > Mormoops blainvillei. The sequence continues at coordinate 50,738 of PVJD01008273.1, read as the reverse complement.
TCCATTTTATTGTCTATATAACCTTCTCTTGAGTAGAAAATAAGTAGAACCACTGTTGGAAAAATGCCTGGAAATGTAAATGGTTTTTATAAAATAAATTTGAACCAAAGTTCAAGTATTTGCAAGTTCAGTCACCAGAATAAGTTAGTTATTGATTATGACAATAATCACTACCCTACACTGCATCAAAATTAAGCTGCTGAAGGTTCTTAAGTGAATTGTACAAGATAAGTGTCCTACAGAGTATATTTGGCAACATTTGGGAAAAAATTTAGTTGTCACAACTAGTGAATAGAAGCCAAAGATATTTACAATTTTGCTGTTTAGCAATAACATAAATGATGCATTTATCAAACCACCAATAGATTAACCCATCTTTAGCCTTCTAGAGAATGTATAGTTTTAACATTAATATATTTTATTTTACTAAGTACCCATCAGAAGCCTAATATTTCAAATGCAATTTTGACAGAATAAAATGGTATTGTGACTGGAGAAACCCTTTTCACTATTTTCTTGTCAATTTTAATGAAGTTATGCCATTCAAAGTCTACATCCATGAAGACAGGGAGTGTGCCCAAATTTGTTTCCTACTATGCTCCCATCAGCTGTGACTTTAAAGGAATTAAATCTTTATTGAGTGCCTTCTCTATACCAGGATATTGACTTACAAGCTTCCACATATATTATCTAATATAATTTTTGTAACATATACATAAAATAGTAATTATTTCCCTTACTTTACAAAGGAGGAAACAGTGGTTCTGAGAGGCTGTCACTTCCTGAAAGCATGTAGCTAAAAAAGAGTGGAAGCAGAGTCCTGTTCTGATTCTGACATGCCCTTGATCTTCTCCTATACCAGCTGTAGACCCTAAGATGTATAAGGGCATTTAGTCATTCTGATTCATTACTCAGCAAAGAAACTGATGAACGGATACACAACTTCTTTGTAAAGACTTAAAAAAAAAAAAAGGTTTTCCCAGAGGTGTGGAATAAATATAAGACTATCTATCTGTGTGTCTATCTCCCTATTTATCAATCTATCATCCATAAAGGATAGCTGACATTTACCGAATAGGTACTGTCTTAATCTGTTAAGACTACTGTAACAAAGTACCATAGACTGGGTGGCTTATAAACAGCAGAAATTTATTTCTCATAGTTCTAGAGGCTGGAAGTCCAAGGTCAGGGTGCCAGCATGATCAGGTTCTGGTGAGATCCCTCTTCCAGGTTGCAGACTACCGACTTCTCACTAATTCTTTTATAAAGGCACTAATTCTATTGATGTGCTCCACCCTTATGACCTGGTCACTTCCCAAAGACCCATCTCTTAATACCATCACATTGGGAGTGGAGATCTCAACATATGAATTTGGAGGGACATAAACATTCAGTCCATAACATTTACCATGCTCCAGACACTGATCTCGGTGCTCTCTTTGCATTTTTCTTTTATTTTTCAAATGGCATAACAGAAGTTTATGAAATGGGTATGATTGTTACCTCCATTTCACAGGAGTGGAAATGGAGGCATGGAGGGGTTAAATACCTTGCTCTAATCTTACAGTCATTAAAGCGTAAAGGCCTGAATTTGTATCCAGGCACTGTAACTCTAGAAAAATTAGAGTTGTCAACTGGAGGCTTTGTCCCCCAAGGACATATTTGGTAATATTTAGAAACCTTTTGGTTTTTCACAACTGAGGGCAGGTAGGTGATATGGCATTTAGTGGGTAGAGGCCAAGGATATTCACAACGCGCACACCAGCTGTGCAGAAAAGAAACAATTATCTAGCGCCAAATATCATTCATAGCAAGATTAGGAAACCCTTTTCTAAACCTATATTTTAGCATTTCTCTGTACTTTTCTGCCATTAAATTGGAGCAAAAATCATAGAAATAATGAATATGACATCTGGCATTACTGATGATTAACTCTTATCTGCATTTAATCATACACTTTTTTTATAACAATATCGATTTTCATATATAACAACAGTATATTATTCTGTACTTCAGAATTAACTTAGTATCTTTTGTAAAATAAAAGTCCCTGGTCTTCCAAACATTCTTACTAAATTGGTCTACATTCATACTAAATTGGGAATCAGATACTTTAAAATCTTGCTTTAAATTCTTCGACACATCTACCTACAGGTAGGTATTCTTATGGCCATGTTACAAGTGATAGAACTGAGGCATCGGAAGATGAGATAATTTGTCCAGACCAGATATCCAGTACATGAGAGCTACAAATTAACTCTAGGTCCTCCTGATTAGAAAACTCATGCTGTAAACAGTGGTTCTGAAACATGAGTGTGCCTCAGAACCATAGGCTGTTATACACCTCCCAACCCCCACCCTGACCACACACACATATACACATGATTCAGGAGGCCTTGGGTGGCACCTGGGAATGTGCATTCCTAACAATCTCCCAGGTACCGCTGTCAATCCAGCTGTTCCAGGGAACTACACTTTGAGAACCACAGTGGTAAACAGGGATACCCTCCCATAAAATTATCATCTCTTTTTTATGACACCTCTTTTTTTAAGAAGCCTCATCTCTCACTTACCCTCAAATCTTAGGGGATTTATTTTGAAGAACTTTTTTGTCCCATTAGCTTAATGTCTTGTTATATCAGGGACACCTGGTATAGACATTTAAGCACCACGTTGGTGTGACAAGTGTATCATAGCCACTATGTACAGTGCAATAGGATCAAGGGAGACCCATCTGGGGGAGAAATCAACTCCCTCTTGCCTCACGATAATACTCTTAACCAGAGAAAAAGAAATCTACCAACCAGACAGGGGAAAGACCTAAACAAATGGGACAATAATCTGAAGTGGCAATTGAATTCCCAACAAAGCATACGAAAGGAAAGATAGTTGATGACGGGAAAAGAGAAAATCAAGAGAAGTTTTTTGTTTCTAAACAACCACCTTATTTCTGTACCGAGAACGAATTATGATTAAATACAGAGTAAAAAAGAGGCAAGAGCTTTTTTCCTTAATCCTCTCTCATCTCCACTAAGTAGCAGCAAGCAAACAAGCCTCCATGGCCCAAAGATGAACTCTCAAGGTGAAACACAAGCGAAAGGAAATGGTGGGAGTAGGTGATGAGACTTGTCTACAGTCCTCAGTGCCGCAGTCAGTCAGCCGTTATACCCTCACCCACTGATCATCTCCATACATGTTATTGACTCTCTGTGCTAGACACAGGGAGACACACAACGAGAGACCTCCATCTCTAAGGAGCTTACGGTCATGGTGGAAGGTAAGCATATAGAGAGGATTAATGAAGAACAACAGGACCAAATGATTGGTGGGGACATAGGAGCCCCGGGTAATCACTGTGGATGGAGGGGTCAGGGGACGCTTTGCAGAGATGGTAGGAGTTGAGACGGTTTTCAAAAATAGGTCAGATGTGGGTAGTTGAAGCAGAATGGAGCAAGGGCCCCAGAAGGACCACAGAGGAAACAGTCGTGAAAAAAAAGGCAGTGGGAGGAGTGGAGGTAGATGGATGCCTTTGGCCCTGGATCACAGGGTGAGTACCTGAAGACAGAGCTGCCTCAGGCTGTGAAAAGCCAAGCTAAGGAGGAGATTAGGGTTATCTTGTGACTCACGGAGGGCTGAAACCTTTCCAAGAAAGAAAGTAATGTGATAAAGCTATAACTCTAGAGACATCCCAACCATTTTTCCCTTCTTTCCTGACCATATGCCCCCTTTACAGGCAGCCCCCCACCACGCATGTTCCCCTATCTCCACCGCTGCCCTTTGTTTCTGGGGAGCGGGCATGCTGCGGGCATCAAGACCCCAGTGAGTCTGTTTTGATGTTCTTAGTACCCGCTCCCCTCGGCCAGAACAGGAGCTAGATATTCTTCAAGGCTTGGGAGGCATGAGTTGATATAACTTTCTAATCCTGAGATTTGGCTTCCAGCACCCTATGAATGGTGCCTGTAAATTTCATGCCACACAAGTTAGTATTTAATACCCTTTAAATAGTTCGCACAGAACAGTCCTGTCTTCTCATTTAAATTATAACACATGAAACATCTGGTACCCCCTAAATCTGCTTACTTTCTAACCAAAAAGAGTTTTTAAATGACTTTTCTACACCTCAATACCAAAAAAAAGTTCTTCTAAAAACATTATTTCTAGTATTATACAGAAAACTGACCATTACAGTGGGAGAACTTTTATAAATAGGATTAAATTTATAGGCGTTTAATACACATGGGCTACATGCTCCATAATATTTATTTCCCAGTGCCTAGTACAAATAGTATTAATTATTAATGTAATTAATTATATTGACTAAATAAACAAATGGTAACCAGAGTCAATAGCCACACTGCATGTATTGGTGATACGCAAAGATAGGCAGATTCATTTTCAAGTGTATTTACTGAACTTCCAATATATAGCAGGCTCTGTGCTAAAGACTCTCACATTCACCCCTCACACAACTCTGGCGGGTAGGTGATGTGGTCTTAGAGATATGCAACCTGAGGCCCAGAGTATGGTAGGTAACTTACCCAAGAACTCTAAACCAGATGTTCGAATTCAAAGTCAAAGTTTCTTTCTGCAAGTTTTCCTCAAATTTATCTATCACAGCAAACACCTGGATGCTAATTACCATAGCTTTCCAGGCCCCACTTCAGAAGATTCTCACTCAGTAGTCAGGGATAGAAGTCAGGAATCTATACATTTAACACATATATTTGGTGACTCTGAGGAACATTCCAGGGGTCTTCAGTCCTGGTTGCCTGTTAGAGTCACTCTGGAAATGTTTAAAAAATCCAGATTCCTTGACCCCATGCCAAATAAATCAAAGGGAGTAAGAAAGAAATCTCTGGGTATCAATATTTTTAAATTCTCCAGATTATTTCAATGGGCATGGCTCTGCCACACTGACCGTTACACGTGACAGGTTTACCCAGCCTCCTCTAACCACCTATCCACCCCCTGCCTTTGTTCCTATCGAACAGTAGTTCTACTACATTGTCTACTACAATGTGAGCCAGGAAAAAGCAACAATGTTTAAGAGGGGAAAGAAACAGAAGGAAGGAGATCAAGAAACCATTTGTGACAGAGATTAGTGAAGAGAAAATGAGAGTTGTTGAAGGTGGTGGAGAGGTGAGGGGTGAGGAGAAAGGTTTGAGACTCATCCTTGAAACAGTTTGGTAACTCTAAGCACAAGTTAAATAAAGCTGACACTCATGTGAGTATTTTGAGCCTATGTAAAGGTCACACACTTCTCTATGGAAGTCAAAGGAATTTTTACATATTCATATATTTATCCTTCCTAGTGACAAGGGCTCAAGATCAGAAATTTCTGTCCGTGTGTCTTTATCATGCCTATTTTACAAGCGCGAGCACTGAGGCATGCTGGGAGAATGCAGTCACTTTAGACCTCAGGGCTGGGGCCAGGTGACCCACCCAGTATCAAGTCCCCAAACTTGTTCCCAGGCTTTGTTGCCACTACCGCTGTAACATATGCATATTTTCTTTGACTATAAAATGCTCGCGTGCATAGACAACTTTGAGCCAATATTTGGAAAGATGGAACAGAGTAATACTTTTATGCAATACCTCACCCCTGGACCTCAATAGAGGGTCCAAAATAAATGGAGCAAACTAATCTTGAAGGAAATATGTTATATATTAATAATCACAGCGATGACTCTGTTACATGGCATATGCCTATTCCAATAGGATAAAATAAAGGAAAATAGAAATGCAGAAATTTTCTGTGTCTATACAATTCTGGAGAGAAAAGTGATGTTTTTAAACTGTTGATTGTGATTTAGCAAATGTTGTGTTCTTTCGTAAGTAAGTTCTATCAAAAAGAAAAGCCAGCATTCTCCCTCCGCCATCCTTGCCTGGGCAGCCCTTCACCCTTACTTAATGAAATGGAACTGTTGATGCCTTTAACTCCTCTTTCATTTAATCTCATTAATGCAGTCTGTTGAGATGCTAGTTGTGGGGTAACATAGGGGCAGTTGTCAGACCTCTAGTGAAAAGTGCAATATTTTTCGGTTATACTTCTAATTGCAACATCAAAATGTGTGAGAACGAGATCAAATCCAAAGCTGACGCCACTGGTGAGTTTTACCTTTTCTTCTCTCCTCTCTGTGTGAACCAGCCTCCGGGCCAGACAGTAATCACTTACAAGCTATCAGCAAAATAAATTAATGGCTAGGCGTGGGAACAATAAAATGTCTCCTGACTTTAGAATGTATATAATAAAAAGTCACTCAGGCTTTATTTTACACTGGAGAACATATTTATATATAAATATTATCATACCCAGAAATGAATTACCAAATGCATAAGCTTTGAGATTGAATTTAAATAGTCATCTGTCACGTTACACTCGCATGAAGTTAACAATATGAACAACCTTTTGCAGCTTTGATTTTAGTCATCGGCATTGTTATCATTGGGATCACTTCAATGTTTCTAATTTTTGTAAAAGGTGGGACAACTGTAAGTGAACAATAAATTTTTAAAAATTAAAAAAATTTTTTAATTATTTTATAAATATACCAGACACTTTCTCATATGTAAGAGATCTATTTTTCAAAAAAAATTCTATTTTGTTGAATGATGATTAACAATGAGATGAATTGCTTGTGTTTTTTCTCTTAAATTTTTTACATATAAGTTAGTGTATAGTTTCCTAAACACACATTATTTCATAACATAGGCAGGCTCTGAACATTTGTTTTAAAATATTTGTGGGCAATATAATGCATGATTCATGGCCATGTTTTGCTAGTACTGCATAGCAATGAACAGTTGAAAATATTAAAATGTAAATTGATATAATTATTTGTTTCAAATAATATAAACCTTACAATTGTTCAAAAACATTACTAATCAAACTAAAACTTCTTCAAATATTATATAAACTTAGAATTACATTTTTCCACAATGCTTAGAGCTCCCTAGTGCTTGTATTTTTAGAAAAGAATATTGTTTCGATGCAGTTATTCATTAACTTCAAAATATATGTATTTCAAGACTTTATTCATGAAATAAGTGCTGCCAGCAGATTTCAGTTCTGACATCGATGGACTCTTTAACCAGCTAGCTAGCATTACAGTGACAGATTTACTCAGGATATTGTTGCTGTCGTGATTTAGATATTAATAACACTGGACATATTAGCGTCTGCGTACTTAATCCTCTTTGGGTTTGAATTACAAGTAGCAGAGGCTAACGGTGAACATAAATGTTCTCCTCTCCACTCATTTGTTATTAAATAAAAGACGAACAAAAAAAACATGAATTTTCCTTCTCTAGTAAAATTATATAAACACATTGATTTTAGGGGCTTAGGTTTCTGTGCACAAACCTAACCTTTCTTTTTTAATGAACTGTATGAATAAATGTGTCTTTACATTTTGCAGATATTTTAGTTAAATTTTAGTGAAATTAAAAGGACTACTCTATATTAAAGCTACAGCATTTTTTAGGTTACTACAGTAGACTACTTGGCACTATGTTCAGCAATTTCTGGTTTTCACCAGTCTTTTTCCTCTGTTATTTTCCTCTATTATTATTTTTCCCCAAAATAAATATTTCTGCTGCTTTTGAAGGAATTCAAGCCTCTAATGACAAAAATAAAATAAAATAAAATAAAATAAAATAAAATAAAATAAAATAAAATAAAATAAAATAAAATAATAAAATAAAATAAAAAACACTCTCACCTACCAATCCACACCACCTGGTAGCATCAAAATGCCTCTAGTAGAAATTAATATATAAGAAACACAGCCAGCAAAGGACAGCTGTAAACATTTCCATGCAAATGCTATTATAAACTATCAAACAATGATTATGAATTTTCTGCTTGTAGGGAAAAAGTGTTCAAAAGGACGTAACTTGCTAAAATGGATTTTGAGAATCATAGTATCTATTCTTACCACTTGGTCACAGTGTTCGTACAACTCCTCCACCAGCAGCTTACGTAAATGCCGAATAAAGCTGTTAGGGATTACGTGCAGCATGCTGGATCCAATGAGCTAAAAAATAAGATAGCTTGGGTCCTATAATATTTAGGGTTATGCTGGTAATCCCTTTAGCAAAAGTGTGCAGTGTCAGCAGAACAGGCACTTCAGTCTTCGAGGGAGCCATGCACTAATAATTCCACACTCGTCGGGTGATTAAACCTTTGCCCACATTGATATAGGACCTTGTCTTGTTTAGCATAGGATGATATTATAAGAGAGAGCTTCCAGAGTGACATCTTAGATTATCATTTACCCCTAGAATAATTTTTGATGCTGTGTGCAGATGAGGATAACTTCCTTTAATTTCAGTGTCCCCCCTCTTTTGAAAAAGTCCATCTAGGTAAAAATGAACTAAACCCAAATATCCCTTTCTCCAATCTTTGCACTCATTTGTTTCTCTAGAGATGAAGTAAAGATTAAGATTTCCTCTTTAATCCTATAATTTATTTTTATTTCAAAATTCAATGCTGAAGCAATGGGACCTGATTTGCAAGTTTGGTACAATATAAATGATATAATAATGTAATTCTTAATGCAGAAACTTGTGATATATTTTTCTATCATAGCACTGTTACATTAAAAACAAAATCAAAACTCTTACAGACAATTCACAAAATGAGTTCCTAAAATCCAGTGTTCTTATACAATGATCACTGGTGTCATTATATATCCACAGTGTTTTCCCATGAGTGAAAACTCCCTGATGTCCTGTTGTAGTGTCTATTCGACATAATTTTAACCTAAATCAACCCTCTGATGGCAAAGGAAGTCTTTGAGGCTACTGGTAATAATTGTCCTTTTTCTATTTCTCTCTCTCCCTCTCCCTCTCTCTCTGTCTCTCTCACTCACACACACAACAGGTGTAAATATCTCACCTACTTTCTAAATTTTGTTTATATAATTATTGTTGCATTCATGGCTAAGGGCTTATTAAAAAACAGAAGTGTCTATAAATATGACAGAGTGATTAATAATACTATGGTTTAGTTTTGGACCATCCAAGAAAATTATAGGATGTTATAAGCCAGTTAAATAAAGTTATTTTATTTTTACATTAAGAAGAAAAATGTTATTATGATACTAACATTCTCATCTTATGTGGACATTGTCCTCATGAAGGAAATACCTACTCATGTATCTCTTGTGAAGATGGGATGCCACTTTTATTGTACAAGGTTTCTCTGTTCAAGAACAAAGTTATTGAAATTAGATTCTGATCACTATATTTTAGAATGCATTTTTGCTTTTACCCTATAGTCCTATCTTGTCTCTTTTTTAACGCACTTTAAGAGATTGTCTTTCTTTGTCACCCAGCAGAAACAGACAAGTTTATCTTATTTTCAGGCTTTCTGAACAAGTGCTGGGAACTTCAGGGATGGTCTCTACCACTTCTACCAATGATTAGAATGAGAAGTATTGCGTGCTTTCCACCCAAACTTTAGTCACTGGGGGTTTTCTTGGGGTGTGTGTGTGTGTGTGTGTGTTTAATCAGTGACCCTCTTCCAACCTTTGAATTGTCTACCTTCAAATATGTAATTTAATGGCCTTATTTTTATATTCATCAAGTGTTTCCCTGTTAATTGGTCTTTTCAGATATTCTTGAAAAAAATATAGTAAAATAACCACATTTTAGAGCGCAGTGAACAATAATACTAGACTGAACCATATGAAATTGCCAATATTGACTCTTTCTTTGCACAAAAAGGTGGCAATTTCATGTGGTTTAATCTGACATGTGATGACAGATAAAAGGACAATAGTTTGATAATTCTAAAAGAATTCTGCTACTCTTTACTCTTAATATATTTTACTGTTTATGCTGCTACAATTGTCCCAATTTTTCCCCCATTGCCCCCCTCCACCCAGCCTCCCACTCCCTCAGGCCACCCCCACACCGCTTTCCATGTCCATGGGTCATGTGTTCATGTAACTTGGCTACTCTATCCCCTATGCTATACTTTAAATCCCCATGACTATTCTGTAACTACCAAATTGTGCTTCTAATCCTGTCACTTTTTCAACCAATCTCTTGACTTGCCTTCCATCTGGAAACCATCAAAACATTCTCTGTATCTATGATTCTGTTTATAGTCTCCTTGCTTTTTTAATGTAATCTTTATTATATTTTTCCATTACCATTTAGTCCCCCTTACACTCCCCTCCCCCCAGCAACCACCATACTGTTGTCTATGTCCACGAGTCCTTTTTTCCTTTTTGTTCAATCCCTCCACCCCTGATCTCCACACTGCAAGCTCTCATCTGCTCTCCACTTATGAGTCTGTCCCCATTTTCCTTGTTAGTTCAATTTGTTCATTAGATTCCACACATGTCTTTCTCTGACTGGCTTATTTCACTTAGCATAATGTTCTCCATGTTCATCCATATTGTCACAAAAGGTAAAATTTTCTTCTTATTTATGGCCAAGTTCCATTCCATTGTGTAAATATTCCATAGTTGTTTTATCCACTCATCTATTCATGGACACTAGGGTCGCTTCCATATCTTGGTGATTGTAAAAAAGGTTGCAATGAACATAGGGGTGCTTATGTTCTTTCAAATTAGTGTTTTGGGTTCATTCAGATACATTCCCAGAAGCGGGATTGCTGGGTCGAAAGGCAAATCCATTTTTAATTTTTGAAGAATCTCCATACTGCTTTCCATAGTGGCTGCACCAGTCTGCATTCCCACCAACAGTGCAGAAGGGTTCCCCTTTCTCCATATCCTCACCAGCACTTGTTGTTTGTTGATTTATTGATGATAGCCATCTTGACAGGTGTGAGATGGTATCTCATTGTGGCTTTAATTTGCATTTCTCTGATGATTAGTGACATTGAGCATGTTTTCATATGTCTATTGGCCATCTGTATGTCCTCTTTGGAGAAGTGTCTATTCAGGTCTTTTGTCCATTTTTTAATTGGGTTCTTCCATTCTGTGTGTTGTCTTTTTATTTTGTGGATGATTTCCTTTGCTGCACAAAAAGTTTTTAGTTTGATATAGTCGCAGTTGTTTAATTTTTTTGTTTTGTTTCCCTTCCCTGGTGAGATATATCCAATAAAAAAATTTCTATGAGCAATATCCAAGATTTTATTGCCTATGCTTTCTTCAGAATTTTTATGGTTTCAGATCTAACATTTAAGTCTTTGATCCATTTTGAATTTATTCATGTGTATGGTATAAGAAGGTGGTCTAGTTTCATTTTTCTACATGTCTCTGTCCAATTTTCCCAGCACCATTTTTTGAATAAACTATCTTTAGCCCATTTCATGTGCTTGCTTCCTCTGTTGAATATTAATTGACTATAAAGGTATGGATTTATTTCTTGGCTCTTCTGTTCCATTGATATATGTGTCTATTTTTATGCCAGTACCATGCTGTTTTGATTACTATGGCCTTATAGTATAGTTTCATATTAGGTAGCATGATCCCTCCAAATTTATTCCTCTTTCTCAGGATTGTTGTTGCTATGTGGAGCTTTTTGTGGTCCCATATAAATTTTTGAAATATTTGTTGTAATTCTGTGAAATACATCATCGGAATTTTTATAGGAATTGTGTTGAATCTATAGATTGCTTTGTGTAAATGGACATTTTAATGATGTTAATTCTTCCTGTCCATGAACATGGTATGTGCTTCCACTTACTTGTATCTTCTTCACTTTCTTTCTTCAGTGTCTTATAATTTTCCAAGTACAGGTTTTTTACATCCATGGATAGGTTTATTCCTAGTTATTTTATTTTTTTTTGTAGCACCTTGTTTATTTTGCTTTTTAGATTCAATTGTTGGTAGATATGTATTTATTATCATTTTATTGTCCATATTTTTTATCTTCCTCTTCTTAAAGAAGACTCTTTAACACTTCATATAATACTGGTTTGATGGTGACGAACTCCTTTAGCATTTTCTTATCTGGGAAGCTACTTATATGTCCTTCAATTCTAAATGATAGGTTTGCTTGGTAGAGTAATCTTAGTTGTAAGTCCTTGCTTTTTATCTTTTGCATATTTCTTGACAATCCCTTCTAATCTGCAAAGTTGCTTTTGAGAAGTCATCTGACAGTCTTATGGGGACTCCCTCATAAATAACTAACTGCTTTTCTCTTGCTGCTTTTAAGATTCTCTGTTTGTAGGGGAAGAGTCAAGTAACAAGTATAAAGAACCCATGGACAAAGACAAAAGGGGGGATTGAATGTGGGAGGTGAGGGGTTGAACAAACACAAAAAAATTTCTCTCTTTGTATTTAACTTTTGGCATTTTAATTATGATGTGTCTTGGTGTAGACCTTTCTGGGTTCATCTTGTTTAGGACTACCTGCACTCCCTGGACTTCACCAAGTTAGGGAAGTTTTCTGACATTATGCTTTCAAGTGGGTTTCCAATTTCTTGCTCTTTCTCTTCTCCTTTCAGCGTCCCTGTGATGCAAACATTGGTATGCTTAAAGTTGTCCTGGAGGATCCTTACACTATCCTCATTTTTTTTTGGATTCTTTTCTCTTTTTTCTGTTCTCATTGGTTGTTTTTTGCTTCTTTATGCTCCAAATCATTGGTTTGATTCTTGGTTTCATCCACTCTACTGTTTTTTCCCTGTAAATTGTTTTTCTATTTCAATTAGTATATCCTTTGTTTCTGAATAGATCTTTTTTATGCTGTTGATGTTCTAACCAAGTTCATTGAGCCTGCTTATAACCAGTGTTTTGAACTCTGCAACTAGTAGATTGCTTATCTCCTTTTGTTTAGTTCTTTTTCTGGAGTTTTGTTTTGCTCTTTCATTGGAGCCATGTTTCTTTGTCTCCTCATTTTGTCAGCCTCCCTGTGTTTCTGTGTATTAGGTAGAGCTGCTATACCCCCCAGGCTTGGAAGAGTGGCCTAATGTAGTAGGTGTCCTGTAGAGTCCAGAGGCACCACTTCCTCCATTACCCAAGCTGGGTACTCAAGGTGTGCCTGCCCTGTGGACCATGTACACTTTCCTGTTGTAGTTGAGCTTTGACTGCTATTGGTACATCCAATGTCAGCCACAGCCTGTGTTCCATCTGGGTCACATAGCATGTCTTTCTCTTCTGGGTTCATTTAGTGCTCATTTCAGCTTGCCCTGTATTTAGGTTATTCAGAATATGTGGGGTGGTGCAATCATTGTATTCACTGAAGATAGAAACTTGGTTTTGCATATATCTGTGGCCTACAGCAAACAAATATTTGCTGAATTAATTGATTTTATAGTGCTCTTTACTGGTCTTTGCTAGGCAGTCTCAGATGAGCCACAATATCTCCAAGAATCACTTTTGTGTAAATCAATTTTTTTATAATAATAGAATTTTTAGTACAGTTTTAGATTTACAGAATAATTGAGCAGAGTTCCATATATCCCCTCCCACATACAATTCCCTCTGTTTTTAATATCTTGCATTAGTATGACATATTTGTTACAATTAATGAACCAATACTGATATATTATTTTTAATTGTAATTCATAGTTTACATTAAGTTTCATTCTTTGTGTTGTAACTTATGGGTGTTGACAATTGCATAGACATATATCCATAATTATACTATTGTACAGAACAGTTGGATTACCCTAACAATTCTCTGTGTTTTACCTATTTCTCCCACCTCCCTCCCCTGAACCCATGGTGGCCACTGATTTTTTTTTTTACTATCTTTATAGTTTTGCCTTTTCAAAAGTTTATTACAGTTGGAATTATATATAGCTTGCTAAGACTACCTTCTTTCACCTAGGAACATGCATATAAGCTTCCTCCATGTCTTTTCATAGCTTGATAGCTCATTTCTTTTTATTATTAGATATACAATAATTAGCTTATTCACTCACATATTGTTTTCTTGTTTCTTTCCAGTTTGGAGGCAATTATGAATAAAGTTGCTATAAACACTTGTGTGCAGGCTTTGTGTGGATGGTGGTTTCAAGTAAGTTGGTAAAAACCTAGGAGCACAATTGCTAGGTCATATGGTAAGACCATGGACATTTAGAAACTACCAAACTGCCTTTCAAAGTGGCTGTATCATCTTGTATTCCCACCAGCAACAACAAAGCAAAGCATTCCTTTTGTTCTATATCCTCACCAGCATTTAGTATTGTCAGGTGTTGTTTTTTTTTAATTTTAGTCATTCTACTAAGTATGTAGTGGCATTGCATTGTTGTTTGAATTTGTAATTCTCTAATGGCATATGACATCGAGCATCATTTCATATGCTGATTTGCCATCCATGTGCCTTCTTGAATTTGAATTTAAAGAGCTCTTTGAATATTTTGGCTTCAAGTCCTTTATCATATATTGGTTTTTCAAAATTTTTATCTCAGTCTGTTACTTGTCTCTTCATTCTCTTCATGCAATTTGATTTTTAACATAAAAAGATCTATTTTTCCATCTTCTGAAAAGAGCCTTTTTTTCTTTTTTGACTTTTTCTCGGGGAATAAACTCTGCCTGGTCACTCTGAGCCATTGTGTGCCCTGGCATGTAAAGTTCCTCCATCCCTGCTCTCCTTCAGGGAAGGTTAAGCTGTGTGAACATGAGCTTCCTGTCGAAGGTTTCAGCTAAATGGAAACTAGAGAAAGAGGCTCAGAAACAAATTAAGGAACTAAGGAGAGACAGGGCTTTCATGGGACCAAAATAATTGTTTTCTTCTTTTTGTAACCGGAAAAAATAGCTATCAAGTAGAGTACATGTCTTCTTTTTTATATACAGTTCTCTTCACAGAGAGTTGGGGTTTGGGACAGACACCCCAAGAGTTAAATTGTAGAATGCTTTCCCTTCCTCTCTTCCAGATCTTCTCAAAATTTATCATATATGTGCATCACAGAGATACTAATGCAAAGAAGATTTTGACTATGTTGGTCTGAGTGCTACATTTCTAACAAGCATCAGATAAGGGTAGTGCTGTTGGTCAGGAACCACACTGTGAGTAGCAGGTCTAAGGACAGAATGATGCTAGATGAGAGGAAGGTGACGAGTGTCAGCATGACGACGTCTCATCTCTGTATTAACTAACCTGCCTCTAGAATTGACATGGAGAGCTGAAATGAGCTCACTTCTGTTTCAAACATTGCTTGACCTGCTTGCCTCCACCAAAAGAAGAAAACTTTGTGCAATTCGATTTTTAAAATAGAAAAACTATTTTTAAAATCTTTTCAAGAAAGGTTTTTTTCACACTGAGAATTCAGAGTGTGATCTAGCAGCTACAACCTCAAGAGCAGTCCACAAAAGAGGGAGGACACACTGCCACATGGTGTTTTAACGTGAAGAAGATGTAGGCACAGCTGACAATCGTTAAATCTGCAAAGGAAACCTGGTACACTGGGTGTTAATTACAGTAACGCAAGATGTTTCTGGGAATACACTGCCTTCTTCTTCTTCTGCCTTGTCAATTAATGACGGAGGCTTTTTGTAACTAACCCTTCAATTGTCTTACTGCCTTTTGAACAAAAGAGAAATGCCTAAAAAACAATAGCAGAAAAGACTTTTCCAGAATCCTGTGAAGTTTTTAATTTCCTCTAGTGCCAGAGAGATTTAAAATTCCATCAGTTCTCAGGGTAGCTACGACTGTAATTACCTGGGCATCACAGAACAGTTCTTCTCAAACTTGAATGCTGTCCTGGGGGGCTTGTTAAACAGCAAATTCTGAGTCAATTGGTCTTGAATAAGTCTTGATAGTCTGCATTTCTAACATGCTCACAGGTCACGCCAGTGCCTCTAGTCCTCAGACCACACTGTGAGTGGGCAGGGAAGACAACTGCTTTCAACACTAATGATGTGAGGTCCTACACACACACTACTGCATTACAATTAAAACTTTGACAGGACAAAATGTATTTAATGGGAATTAATTCACAAATTATGAGTTTAAAACCATTATGACTTATAAAAGTGATTTTCTTTGTTTCCAAAGGAGAGATTTAACTTAGTAATTGCCACTAATGATAATACTAATCACTGTCATTGTTCTTTGTGGGTTACATTCTCTGTAATTTCAGTTTTCTGGGGAGTTAAGAGTAAGCAAGCAACACTTCACAAGTAAATGTTTCTATGGAAAAGATAAATCAACTCTCTTCATGATAATCCTACAAATTATGCCTTTGAAAAAGTCATTTTTTGCCATTATCATATGATAGTATTTTTTTTCTTACTTTCATTTCCAGTGATACATAGGTTAGGAAATTATAATATTATAAAAATCAGTGTTATCTTTGGGTTATTTAGAAGCAATCGACTGAATGCAGTGGAGTGCTCACACAGACCGCCACCCAGTATATTACAGACAAGAGTTTGAGAAAAAAGGGAGACCCCAAATGCTGACAGGTGTGAGGGCATTTTAGTAGGAATTAGAGTGCCCTGAATTTCATGCACTATATTTGCACTATATATATTTAAGCAGAAAGCTGGGAATAAGGTGTTGTGTGCCTGATGAGATATGCATGAACACAAACCTGATCCAACATCAGGAATCTTTTAGAATCACCATATAGCATGATATAAGGGCAAATACTTGAAGACTAACCTTTTCCCTAAGGGTCTCATTTTTCCACACTTCCATCCCATCCCCAAACTTGGGGTTATTTTCCAGTAAATCAAAGTTACAGTGGAACTAGATCTTAGGGATACTTGCTTCATCCTTTGGGTTTGTTGTCATGTGACATTCGAAGATTTTATACCTAACAGAGGTAGATACTTATCAATCTGCCAATGAGAAAAGAAAAGATTACAGACAGTGATTTTAACTTGGATTTACTATAAATGATAGACAAGATGCAATTTGGGTAGAAGAGATGTAACTTGGGATATTGAGACCATCTACAAAGGATTTTTAACCAAAATAGTCCTCTTTATTGGAAGTTTTTATATGTATAAACTGTGGTTTACTCAGACATTGAGTTTGTCCTTCACTGTCCACTTTTAGCATAACTGTAAGATTCTGGGAAACAGAAACTAAGAGGCAAACCCAGTGTCCTGGAATGGGAGTTATTGTAGACTTGGTACATAGATGCCTCTTATTTCCCTTAAGGAAAGAAAGAAGGAGGCAGAAAACAAAAGATGCCACAAGTATAGCCCCAAAGCAAAAGCCAGGAAACACAATGCAATATGAGGCAGCAGAAAGAAAGAAGGAGCTCCTGCCCTTCGCACAGCATGGATGGAACTGGAGAGCATTATGCTAAGTGAAATAAGCCAGGCGGTGGAAGACAAATGTCATATGATCTTACCTATAAGTGGAACCTAATCAACAAAACAAGCAAGCAAGCAAAATATAACCAGAGACATTGAAATAAAGAACAAACTGACAGTGACCAGAGGGGAGGGGCAAAGGGGTAATGGGGGAAAATAGGGGAAGGGTCGTCAAGGAACATGCATAAAGGACACATGGACAAAGCCAAAGGGAGTGGGATTGAAGATGAGAGAGGGGGTGAGTGGGGTGGGAGCGGGGGGGAGACGTGGGGGGAAAATGGAGACAACTGTACTTGAACAGCAAGAAGAAAAAAAAAACTTAAAAAGAAAGTCAGGAAACAGAGAAAGAATTACTGGTCATTCCTTAACATTTTCAGATTCTAGCCTTATCCCCAGGTTTTATTCCTTTACAGACTGTTTACATGCTATGGAGAATTTCCTACTTAATAACTTGATTCATTGAAAACTCAATGGGGCCTTATCTTATCAATGCAGAATCACCTGGGAGCCTATTCCAAAGTATATATCCACTCTAATACCAAGATCCTGATTTTTTCTCCTCACCCCATACATGAATAACCAGTATTGCTTAAGGCCTCTTCTATAAAAGGGAGTATGTCAAATCTCTTAGTTGTACTCACCAAAAAAAATACAATTTTAGGACCACTGCTTTAGAGAGTTATAAAAATCCTTTTTTGGGCTCCATGGAAAATATAAAAAAGAAATATGACCTGGATCCTGTCCTCAATGGACTTAAAATGCTCAGAATATAAAAATGGCCAGGTCGAGTTGTAAGCGATGGAATAGTAGGAATTGAGAGTCACAAGAGCACACACAGTAAAACGTTTTCTCCGAACAAAAAGTACCTGAACCCCATTATTACTGCCATTCCTGATGGCTGCTTTTAAAAGTTAAGGTGTTCTGATTGGTCAAAGTGATACACTTCATAGTTAGCTCATTTGCCTAGATTAGTTCATCTAATGCTAAGGCAGCAGAACAAAAGAGACGTACAAGGTCTGTCCAGAAAGTATCCAGCCATGCAATATGAAAAATAGAGACACTTATTGAAGAGGATACAAGATATAAGAAACATTGTATATAGGACAATGACACCTCAGTACCTTTCAGAGTAGGCACATTGGGATTTCACACAGTTCTCCCAGTCAGATCAGTTGTCTTGTCGTATTGTCCTGAATCTCATTGACGGTCTGAAATCTCTTTCCTTTCAAAGATGATTTTAGTTTTGGGAAAAGCCAGAGGTCACAAGGTGCCAATATCTGGGCTATAGGGGGTCTGAGTCACCTGGGTGATTTGATGTTTCACAAAAAAACTCTGCACAAGATGTGATTCATGAGAGGGGGTGTTGTCGTGACGAAGCTGCCAATCACTAGTTGCTCATAGCTGCGGTCTTCTAAATCACCTGGATAGTCTCTGCTGAGGAATGTTCAAGCTTAACACCAAATCTGATGCAGATTTGTTGCTCTACTCAGTCATTTTGAATGCGACAGCCACACAGTACACATGCTCATTTAATTGTGTCTACTGCCCCCACTGACTAGCACAGTGAAGTTGTCATTTTTCATGCATGCACATTCCTGCCTATTCTTGGCTGTCAGGTTACATCGGTGTCACGCAAACCATTCTTGTTACATTAACAATGGCTGGGCTTCTTCCAGACAGACGTCATACATTTTGATAAGCAGAAAGAATTCAGCACAAGTGGCTTTGTGCCATTAGAAGGGGCTCTAAGCAAGGAAAGGCCTTCAGGAGGTATGGGGAGGAGAACTGACATCTTCAAAGAAGAGACCAGTTTTGACGAATCCATAATCGTTAAATAAGGCCCACCTGCCAAAAAAATGGTATATTAAACTAATAGTACTTCATAAATTGCCATCAAATAATTTTTAATTTTTGTGACTTTCTTAGACATTGTAAGAATATCATTTCAAAAAAGCTATACTGATTGCTTCTATAAACCAAAAAAAAATGATTGGTAAATAAAATTTTAACTAAAGTTTTCACAAAAGATTACTGATAGAAAAATATATATGAGAGGAAGATAAAAGAAATGGAAAACCTGAGAAATGAGGAGCATATCTCAAGCCATCTCTCAGAGCATTTCGGCTCCTCTACGTTTGCTTCTCAGAGAATGCTATTTTTGAATTAATCCATGAGTCAAGCAAAAGTATGAAAGTTGAACTCCCTCCTCAGTTTCCTTATCACACCATCATTGTAACAGCTGGTGAGATCCGAGTCACCAAATCCTCCCTAGATGTTCAGTTTGAAACCATGATAAATTGTATGTCACCAGATCTGTATTCACTGCAAGGCAATTGCACCGGAGACTATGGCCCATGTGATGGAAGACATTTATAAATGGCAAATATCGAAGCAATCATGTGGCTTGTTGTCTTAATCAGTGTCTGAAATACTCTGTCTTGAAGATGTGCTTTATAAAATACATAGGATGAATTAAGAAATTATAACTCAGAAGCAGTTTGTTTTAAATGAGAGAAAAGGATTAGTACTTTACATTATTTAAGTTTATCTTCATCTATAATAAACCTCAGATGATCTATTCTGTCATAACAAGTAAAAAAGGTCATAGGTTTTCCAAACCAATAATCCCTTCCTACAGACAGCAACACACATGTACCCTCTTAAGTGCTTTCTTTGTCTTTAAAAATACTGTTACAATGTTTATGGTTCTTCAGGATTACATGTTGAGCTAGCATTATAAATATGTATAAATATACAGATGCTCTATCGAATCATTTCTTATCTCATTTGTATTTCCGAAGTTTATGAGATAAACTTTGTGCCTTTCAAAAACATCTTCTCACATCCCAGGGGGCAAATTACCTCTATTTTCATTTCCTTTAGAGTTAGATCATTTTATAATTAAGAACTTATTGAAGCAGATTCTCCCCACGTGTAAGTTACTCCCTGGGGAGTAATTTATGCAAAGAGCCCCTCTGACTTATTATCATATAAGCCTAACAACTGTATGGTGGATACCTGGGATTCTTAGTCAATTTCATAACCACTGCAAAGAAGTTACTGTTCAAAAGTTTATCACTTTAAAAAATAACTTAGAGTTTCATTCATCTGGTATTTTTAAAATAAGATTTTTAATAAAGGAATAATAATATGGATTCTATGTCTTGTCCACCAGCATTAGAAACACCAGTTGACAGCAATACTGCTGATGATGGCGGTGACTGACACTTTGTGACTCTATTTAAAAGGCACTGCTACATAAAATATCTCATTTAATCCTCACAAATCTATGAAGTTTGTCAACTAAGCTTTAAGAGCCAGAAAACAAGATCAGAGATTTTACCTTTGCCATGGAATCATGGAGAAGAGAACAGAATTGAATGATATCAAATCCCTCATTTTTTCCACATCATGAAATCTTGAAAACAAATACTAGTTAATGCAATATAAAAACTAAAAGAACAGGATCAAATAGAAATAGTTTGATAAGTATTTTAGTTGACTTTGTCTCTTCTGATGCTTTTTTTTTCATTATCTCTACAGCTGGTGCTCCTGGGATAATACAGGAATCCAAAATTGTATCCATATTTTATCTTTGCAGGAGGCAGAGAAAGAGTCACTAAATGAAGTATCAAGAAAATTGGCTAATTTCTGGTTGCCATGTCCCAAGTCAACTCAAGGGCATTATTAACCACCTCAATCCTCATAAAATATAACACGGAATTTTTTTGCTTATAAAGATAATTTAAACTTACTATGAAATATTTAATTTCAAAAAATTTAATGTGCTCCTAAAGCAAAGTATTATCTTTTTTAATGTAGAAAAATATAAAAGAGAGAGGTGTGTCTTGCATTTATTTGCTTTGTATATTTAAAGGTTAGGAAACTGTAGAAAAGCATCCAAGTGGCACTCTGATATACAAAGCATTTTGAAGCATATTTTGCATATTTTAAATTGAGAGTGGGAAAAGCAAATCTTTCTAGTGTGTATAATTTTAACAGCACTTAGAATACTATCAGAGGCATAGGAATTAAGATACTACAATCTAAGTAAAGTTTATCTCATGAATTCATCCATAACCTCAATGCTGATGACTTAAAATCATCTTTCCAAGAGGATCTATATACAGGTGGCTATAAGATATCACACCACATTACACACATGCAAACTGGAAATCCATTTTCCACCATAATCCACAAAGTAGTTGCTCTACCAACATTCCCATTGTTGTCAAAACTACTATTTAATCCCTCCCTCTGGTCTAGAAAGCTTAAAGTCACCATCTTCTTCAATGTCTACATCTATGTCCTTCCTATCATTTATCTTCTCAGCTCTACCTTTAAACTATCTTCCTATTTGCCTCTTCCTCTCCATTTATCCTGCTACCAATGTAATCCACGCTTCCATCTGCTAACACCCAGGTTAAGCATGGCCTTTAGTTGGTCTTCGACATGTTTCTGGTTAGCCTGCTAAATTCACCTTTGTAATGTACCCAAACTGCCACATTCATCGTTTCTCCCCCTTGTTCACTTCCTTGATCCCTTTTGGCCAGTAGTATCAGCTGAAAATCCTCTGCCTAACACTCAGTAGTTCCTCCGTAATCTGATATCACTTCCTCCATCTAACCACATGGCCCAAGTTTTCATTAGAGCCACGTTGATTGTCTCAATGATCACAAACTACGTGACTCCAGACTTCCTTCTTTCATTCCAGACCTCCTTCATTCTATTCTGCATGAGGAAATGCCCTTTGCCTTTCTCTTCACCCTGACCAAATTCTAAACAGCCTTCAAAATCAACCAAGGTGTCCTCATTTCCAGTGAAACAATTTCAGTTCCTATTGAAACATAGTTAGTACTTGTATACTTTATCATTTTTCTCTCTCATTTCTCCATGTATCAATTGTTTTAGTAATTAGATTTTTGGTATCATTAGTATAATGTATCTGATGTCAGCAACATTTGCTATTTTAGTGGACATACAGAGTATACTCAATAAATATTTGACTGATTTATCATTGGTATTTCCACAAGTAAACATTCAGCCACATAATGTATTGGGTCAGCCAAAAAGTCTGTTCAGTTTTTTCCATAAAATAAAAGGCATGTTTTTTCATTTATACCAATAATTTTATTGATTTGGATATTTTGAGTATGTTGCTCATCTCCCACTATTGGCTTCCAGTGGGTAGTGTGCTCCCATGCATAAGACAGCCCCACAGCAAAGAATTACTTGGTCAAAATGTCAATAGTACCAAGAAACTTTGCAAACCACTTTTGACACGTTCAATCAGTCACAGCACCTTCTCTGTATGCTGCAAAAATCTTGTATTGCGTTTCAGTTGCATTTTTACCTTTCTTGAAATAATAAAGCAAAATATGCCAAAAATGTTGTGTTATCTTCTTCCATCTTCAATATTAAAATAGCTGCACGAAAATTCACCAATTTTGATTTTTTTTCATGCACACTGATATGACAGCTGTCACAATAGAATCTAACAAAATTATTTTGAATGAGGTTAAAGACAACTAAGTGCTACTACAGCCATCCTATAGAAAAAAATAAATGAACTTTTTGGCCAACCCAATATAAAGACACCACCACCCACTCCAGTTTTGCTTTTATTTACCTATTTTAAAAATTGTTGAAATAAGGCAATGTGATAGCTCCCCTTGACAGTGTTTGAAGTGTAAAATAAGAAAACCAAATCCTCAGGTCCCAGGGATTTTTGACTCACGTTATTTCAAGGTGAAGTTTATAAAGGAGAAAATGGTGAAGGCAAGAGTTTATAAAACATCTGGTCCCTGGTTCTAATTTTTTTTTTTTTTTTTAGAAAAAAGCAAACAAGATGGGTCCCCTTCCAATTAGAAGAAGCTAAAGGAGGCCATTCAAATTGCAGTGGCTAACCTCACACCACATCCCCACCCCCAACCCAGTGTCTTTCAACACTAAAGTCATGGCAGGAAGAGGTGAAGAGGAAGGCAGGAGGGTAAAAGTTAAGAAGAAATTCTGTGAGCTCAAAATGTGTTTTCCCTTTTCAGCACAAATTGAAGTGATACCATGCAAAATTTGTGGCGATAAATCCTCTGGGATCCACTACGGAGTCATCACGTGTGAAGGCTGCAAGGTATGGAACTTTGACACAGCACTGCCCCCAGCATCCATGTTTGCCTCAGGCATCTGTGTACCTGATGATGCAGGTGGTGACATCTTTTTAAAGAAGGTCTACTATAGGATTCTTGTGCCTGCTGACATTTGGCAATTCTTGCTTGATGGGCGGGTGGGTTGATTTTCTGTGCCTTGGCTTTTCACCTTTTTGCTATTGTCTAACTAACTGGTTAGCAGATGCTTGAAAATGGATTGTTATGTAAAAGCTTGAGTTATTCACATTTACAGAGATACAAATGCTGATTCTTGCCTTTTTAACAGTATTGTCTCCAATAAACTTCAGGGCATTTATTCCTATATGAAGGAACCATAGGTTAAATAAAGATTATAAGCTAATGGGTCTATATTTATTTATCTGCTTGAGAAGGAAGGCAAAGTAAGTGTTGTAATATGTGCATGGCCATCCTTTATTCTCACATTCCAGAAAAATTAAGAAAAATAAACTGGATGCATAAAATGTGAGTAGACCAGATAATCTCTAAATTAATTAAAAAGCACCTACCCAATCTCCTCATTTTTCAATGAGATTCTGAGGTATATGCAAGATTATGTCATGTGTCCAATGTCACCAATCTAGTTAGTGAGAGGACAAGGCCAACACACAGATTTTTTCATTCTGGATTCAGTGTTCCCCTCTAGGACAGATTCAACCAATGTTTCCAAAGCAAATTAATGCCTATGGGCAAGTTGCTTTTAAAATACAAAGCTGGTAGTGAGGATCTCAGAAGCATAAAAAAGACCCAGTCAAAAGTGAAGGACACACTAACTGAAATAAAAAACGATTTACAGGGAAACAACAGTAGAGTGGATGAAGCTGAGAGTTAAATCAATGATATGGAGCATAAGGAAGCAAAAAACAACCACGCAGAATAACAAGAAGAAAAAATAATTCAAAAAAATATGGGTAGTTTAAAAAGCCTCTGGGACAACTTTAAGAGGTTCGATATTTGCTTCATAGGGGCACCAGAAGGAGAAGAGAATGAGCAAGAAATTGGAAATCTATTTGAAAAAATAGTGAAAGGAAACTTCCCTAATTTGGTGAAGGAAATAGATGTGCAAGGCCAGGAAGTACAAAGAATCCCAATTATGATGGATGCAAAGAGGCCCACTCTAAGATATGTCATTATTAAAAAGCCAAAGTTTAAAGATAAAGAGAGACTGTTAAAAGCAAGAGAAAAGAAGTTAGTTACCAGAAGGTTACTAGCTGGGGGAGGGGAGGGGTAGAATAGGAAAGAATTGAGGGGATTAAGTACAAATAGGTGTTACAGAATAGCCATGGGGATACTGTAAAGTACAGTATAGGAAATGGAGTAGTCAAAGAACTTATACACGTGACCCACGGACGTGAACAATTGTGGGGGGATTGCCTGAGGGAGTGGGGGATGCTGGGTGAAGGGGAGCAAAGGGGAAAAATCAGGACAAACGTGATAGCATAATCAATAAAATATAATTTAAAAAAAAATAAATACAAATAAAAATGCAAAAAAAAATACAAAACTGAGTTGATAGATGATAAATAGATAATGGATAGATAGGAAGGACAAAGTTAGGAGTTAACATAGATCTAATCTAAAATAAGAGAAATTTAAAATTTAACAGTAAATTTGTTAAATTAATCCTTAGAGGAAAGAAAGTTAAGAGACTAAATATCAAGAGTGAAATAAAAACAGCTCTACAATTAATTTTAAAAGGCAATGTGTAACCAGAACAAAGCAAACGCAGCTGTAGTCTGATAGGGAAAAGAGATATGCTGGCAAACTTACTGGTAAAAGCAATTATATTTATGACCAAAAAATGCAAAAGATTAAATCATTAATTTAAGGTCAGTAAACTGAAAGAGATGTAGCACAATCATAGATTCTAAGACCCAAGCCTAATCTTAAGACTTTCAGTAGTGCTATGCAAATGAAAGGGAAGAATAACATTATTAATATGCCAACCCATCAACACACTGACCTGCTTTACAACTGATTTGTGATAATCCATATTTGAACATCATGAGATGTGCCTTTCATTCTGTTTTTCTGCAGACCCCCAGGTAAGAATTGCATGTTATCTACCTTAATGCAATTTATTCAACACATTGGAAGAAACAATAAAGCAAAATTACAAATCAGCAATTTTTTACCCTCCCAGAATAAGTTATTACTACTGCTGGGCAAGTAGATAGTTTTCTTTGTAAACACTAATAATTTTAGAATCGGAACACTTTCCAGTGAAAGCATTTCCACCACTGTGTTGGTTTATTGTGCAATTTTAAGAGCTCTGGTCTAGTTTATGTAGGATCACACACACACACACACACACACACACACACACACACACACACAAATGGTTTTTAGACTAGTTTCAAAGTAAAGATGTGTTGTTTCCTTGCATAAGCTCTATTGGAAAATATCCAATTTCAAAAGGTGAGGATGTGTTCATGTTAAGGAGCAAAGCCTTTAAAACAGTAATTTCCAAAAGATGTAACTACTGAACAAATAAAGTCCAACAGGTCAGTTGCCAGGGACAAGTGCTTAGGCCCCCATCATCCTTTCTATTCAGAAGAGGAGCCCACAATCAAAGAAATGACGCTGTTATTCTGAAGCATGCTCTGAGATTTTAGTCAAAATGACATTATACACCACAGTATTTTTTTTAGTTTCCTGGAAGAGCCCACATTTGTAAATATGCTACATTTTTCTCCAAATAGTAAACCCAAGAGATTCTTTTTAGAATAAGATGTCAATGTCAGCACATTTAGTATCAAGCTCTGAATTTTCATAATACTGTTTCTCAGTCAGCATAAACAACCCTTTTTAAATAACATTAATTCAGCTTGTGCACTTATTCAAATTTCTATTCATTCAATAAAATTTGAAACAATTTCTTTTACGTGCCAAAAATTTCATATGCAATAATGAGCAATAGATAAGCAAGTAATGCCTCATAATTAATGTCAAATTGTCCTTAAATTAGGGCTGTACCTATGACTTCAGAAAAGTCTTTTCTGTCAATTTTTGTGTTAAGTAAGTGACACCAGAGTATTCAAAGATTAAAAACTACCCACTTCTTTCCTAAAATGTAAATTCC
Organism: Mormoops blainvillei; assembly: GCA_004026545.1. NCBI lineage: Eukaryota > Metazoa > Chordata > Mammalia > Chiroptera > Mormoopidae > Mormoops > Mormoops blainvillei. Next base: position 24,304 of record PVJD01008273.1, on the reverse strand, counting down.
TGATTATCTTTAATCAGTACCAATGGGCTGAGGTTATGCTTTCTGACAGCTTTCGTGGTATGTGAAACATATCATTTCAATCCCTGGGGGCTTGGTTGGAAGTGATCTCTATTTTAAGGGGCTCCATGAATTCATTAGACTTGGACAATCAGATATCTCATTCTACCACCACTGGTCCATTAAATAAACAATACACATGTATTTGTGGAGATGAAACTAATCCTTGCTGTTGAATGGCTTGGGGCTTACAACCACAAAACAAGTTGGCACTCTTTCTCTCTAAGAAGAACCTTGGCTACACATCCATTTCTGAGGTTCTTCAAAAGGTCGGCAGAGCTCTCTTTACATTACAATGCCGAGCAATATGGGAATTTAAAACAAAGGAAAATCACTAATCTTAATCCTGTCTTTATTTAAACTCCTGGGAGGTTTTTGTTTTGTTTTGTTTTGTTTTGTTTTTGCATTAGCATTGTTTTTTAACCTATCATGTTAAAATATTACTTATCCTGATTACCAAGTCTTTTGGCAACACTTAAATTTTACGTGCAAGATCATTGCCTCTCTAGCCTCACCCTAGTTCCAGCCCCACTCTATCTCCCGTTGATAGCTGAGGAAACACAGAAGCTATTTAAAGGAAATCCAGTGACCCATTCTAGGCCTCTTAGCAAGATGGTTATTGAGTTTAACACCTAGAAGTTTTCTAGTTTTCCTCTTGCTAAAAATGTTACCGTGGGTTATCTTTTCCTAAAATTTATCTCAGTAAACCTGTAGACTACCCCTTTGTTCATAGCACTTTGCCGTTTTGCTGTATTGCAATTCGAGAGTAAAAAGTGATTAGGGGCCCTGATGCATGTGACTCAGTTGGAGCATCGTCCCGTACACCAAACGGTTGTGGTTTTGATTCCTGGTCAGGGCACATACCTAGACTGTGGGTTTGATCCCCAGTCAGGCACTTAGGGGAGGCAGCCAATGGATTTTTCTCTCTAACATCGATGTTTCTCTCTCTCTCTCTCTCTCTCTCTCTCTCTCTCTCTCTCTCTCTCCACTCCCGTCTCTCTCAAATCAATATATTTTTAAAATTTCTAAATAAAAATAAATAAAATAAAAGAGTGATTAGGGAAATTGATTAAATAGGTGAATGACATACTTTCGTATCTCTGGAGAGTATGTTTATTTTCCCCAGTAGGGTTTTCTATAAGATAATTAAGGCAAAGGGTATACAAAGATTAAAAACATAATAAATTCAGTTTTAGGTTTATTCAGAAGGATAATATATGGTCCATGGCAGTTTATTTTGTACCAGAAGGACTCAAACTTATTTACATGAAAACCTCCAATATCACTATAGCCTGAGGCTAAGCAGAAAGCATTAACTCAGCTTTTACTTATCGCTTGTTTTTTATTGAACAGTTTATATGCCATATTTTCTTATTCAAAGATAAGATTGATTATAAGGTACATCACTGGTTCAAAAAACAACCTTCCAGATGCATTCTGGCCAAATTCAAAAATTTTCAAATCGGCAAAAATACATCTTAAAAAGTATGAGGATAGGGGCACTTACTGAGCCCAGTCTCCTCAGTACCGCTATCACAACCTACACCCCAAGTCCCTCACCCCCACAGTGTTTGACATAAGCCTGTGTTATAGCCCCCATAAAGCTTTGTCACATTTGGCTTACAGTGACACTTTCCTCTGCCACTCCCTTCTCCCCCGCTCTTTGGGGCAGGAACTCAGTTCTGCTTTTCTTTACAAAGAACAGCATAGCTTGCAAACACCTTTAACAGACATTGATTGAATGAATGAATGAATGATACCTGTGTATCTCAGTAGATAGCACATATTTTCCCTAGTAGAAACATTTGTAAGCTATCCTAGAAAAGGTGTCCAAAGAATTTTAAAAACTAAATTCAGTTATGTTCACTGTAGAAAATGTAGCAAATGTATATGTTAAGTGTCTCTGTTTCCGTTCTTACAAATCTGTTTCCCTCCCATTCTTCTTTCCCCTCTAGGGATTCTTTAGGAGGAGCCAGCAGAACAATGCCTCTTACTCCTGCCCAAGGCAGAGAAACTGTTTAATTGACAGAACCAACAGAAACCGTTGCCAACACTGCCGACTGCAGAAGTGTCTTGCCCTAGGAATGTCAAGAGATGGTAAGGCATTGCCTTCCTATTTTTTACATAGAGGCTTTCAAGTGGATGCTTTGTTGGAACCTATTTAAGCTGCTGGAAGAATTTAGACAAAGGGAATTGCAGAAAAGAAAAAAAAGCATGTGATCATAGTGCATTAAGAGGAAAAGTAAGAACATATAAAAATATAGTACTGCCTATGAAATACAAAGGTAAGACTTTACTGTAGCTCGCGGAGCAACCTGTGCTAACTAGGTTAGGTAAAAGCCACATAGGCCTAGATTGAGAGGTGATCGCCTGTCCAGATTTGCCTGTAGATGAGGGGTTGGCTTCCTGGGTTCCTGGGACATGAGATTTTCAGAGCTAAAACTGGAAAGCCTTAGGGAACAGGAACCGTTTGTTTGCTTTAGTAAGTCTGACTCCACAAGTTGCTTAGTATGTGGAGATGCTAAGGACCAGAACGTGTTTCTATAGGAAGCCCAGGAGCTCCACTTGCTGGTCACAGCTACTCAAATAAGGATGTAGACTATCCTGAGTCATGATGAAGACCCCAAATGTGATCACAGCAGTCCAAGTCTTAGAAGGACTGTGTAGGAGTGTCCTTCTCAGAATATGACTCAAGTGTGCTCTTATCTTCATGCCCAAACCAAATGGGTAACTTGACTCAACAACCAAACTTCTTAGATGAGTAAAAGAGGGCAAATAAAAACCAAAGAATTTCACTTAGTTTTTCCTCCCATTTTTAGGCATTCATCTAAACTAATGATTTCCCCACTGACATTGGCCACAGCACTCTATCAGATTGCGAGCAGTCCTGAGTCTTGGGGCCATTCCTGCCTTGTTTCCACGGCATCTGGATAAAAGCAGACACCCAAATGTTTGTTTAATGAACCATGGCTTTCCCTTTTACCTAGTGCCTGAGTCACAGACAGCGCCCCTGGCACTTACCCTCTTTATATGAAGTCCTGTGGATTCCGTGCCCCTGGTCACACTGCCTCTGCGGAAGTTTGATATGGTGCAGACCCCCTCCCATCAAAAAAGAGAAAATAAATGCTTCCAGGTTTTTTTAAAAATTGGATAATTTGCATGTACCGTATCTTGGTATAAAGGGATTTGATTAGTTATTAAATTAAACATGGGCCTTTCAGTCATTTGGATAAATTCAACTCCACATGGATCTTGATATCTAGGCACATAAACTGCTTCCTTCTTAGCTTGCATTCTCCAAACAGTTATATCTTGAATCTTGGTTTATTTTTTCTCTAATTCTCAACCCATCTGTACACCTGTGAGATAAATCTGGAAAAAAAAAAAGAATATGACCTTGAGCCCTTCAGTTTATAGGTAGCTTCTAAAGATGCAGAGATGTAAGTTTCCAAAATTTTGCTATTTAGTGCCTTACTGATTTTTTGTTTGTATATTTGTTTTTCTAGACTTGCTAACCACCAAAATTTACTTCTAGGGTAAACTTATAGCACTGTGCACTTCCACATAATTAAGGAAATAGCCCTGGCTGGTGTGGCTCAGTGGATTGAGCGCCAGCCTGAGAACCAAATGGTCGCCAGTTTGATTCCCCAGTCAGAGCACATGTCTGGGTTGCAGGCCAAGTCCCCTGTAGGGGGTACATGAGAGGCAACCACACATTGATGTTTCTCTCTTTCTCTCTCCCTTTCCCTTCTCTAAAAATAAATAAATAAAATCTTTATAAAAAAAAAAAGAAATGGAGGATGAGGATTAAGTGGTTTTCAAGATTTCTTTAGTAAAGTTTTATTGGAATCTAAGTTAATAATTTTATACTTTATTTCTATGATATAAGAGGCAGCATATTAATTGACAGTATCTGAAAATTAATAATTGCATTAATAATTGCTCAAAAAGAATAAGCCAATGGGCACCTGTCTTTGTTACTTTTTCCTACCATAAAAGGAAACATCTCCTTTGGGAGTTCACGACTGTGGTAGTGAACAGGAGCATGAGCAAGGCATGGGCATCAGGTCCCAGGCAGGATCAGTGACATCGGCCCACAGAAGAATGTTGTCTGAATGCCAAGACATAAAAGAAATGTGCTGAGGGAGCAGAGGGCACTCAAAGGATAGAGCCACAACCTATTGTCAAGAGGGAAAAAATTCACTGCAACACATAAATCTCTTTGCAAGGCAAAGCAATACAGTATCTGAGGATGCTGCCAATTAAGGATAATGCTCCACCTTAATCTTTGGTTCAGAGGCCATCCTGAGGCTGCCAGGAGCATCTTCCAAGGTGCCTCCTGAGCATGTCTTATGTCACACTAATAAGAAATGCTCAGGAATGGGTGTGGTGGTTGGGAATGAAGAGAAGGGGCTCTAGCAGAAGGAGAAAAACAAGATTCTCTCTAAGGGAAAACAAATTCTTCTTTACCATGTTATATAGGGGAAGCTTGGCCTGAACCTCAATTATAAAGGATACTTTATACCAAATAAATCATACTAACACCAGGGAAGCTAAATAAGTTTTATCTCCTATTGATAAGTAATGCCTAATGTGTGGTATTAAGGGACTGGAAAGCCCTAAAATTATAGTAGATCAGCTATGTCTAGTAAGGACTCAAGAAAGAGAGGTGGTGTTTCCCCTGCTGCTAATTTATTATAACTATTTCTAATAATTTAAAAAAATATTTCCAAAGTGTTTTAGCAGTAGTGCCAGTAGCCAGGGTAAAGTGCCCTCACACATAGCTTCTTCTATATACATTACACCCACCTTCCCCCAGATATAAGTAGCATCTTCATTTTGAGATTTGCATTTTCTGTCAATTCTGTCTGGCTCCAAGGATGCCTACTCCACCATACCTGGTCACAAAAACAACATGGGACCTAGCAGATAGTTTGATTTAACTGTTGAAATCCCTGGACTTCCATTCTCTCCTGAATTGCCACTTCTATAGTGGTTTATTAGCTGTGGCACATATAGGAATACACAACAAACTTGGCAATAACAAACTTGTTCAAATTTACCTTAGACAAAGACCTAAGGCCAAATCCACTTGGAATACATACACATGTGGTTATGTGTATAATAAGGTGAAGATATGCATGTATGTATGTATGTGTGAATTAAGGCCATGTATATGCCATTCTCTGCATCTTCTCCACGATCTTATTTCTTTCTCCTTTTAACTGGACCCTTGAAAAATGTTAGTTGCAGGAATCTTCAATGTAAACTGTTTCTAATTGTACAGCTACAAACAAACAAACGAAAAGAAAAATTTCTGGCATCAGCAGGAATATATCAGCTCCAAAAGGGAAACACAACAGCCACCTTGCAGCAGTTGAGTACATGGGCGCCTCAGTGACATGCCTCTATGAAAAACACAAGCTGCCCCACAAGGACAGGTTTCACAGATCAGGCTTCTCATGCAGGATGGCATTATTCCTTATGGTCTCCAGGTGTCACTATTTAAACTTCGAAAGTTAATTAAAATTAAATGAAGTTTAAAATTCAGTTTTTAAGTCATACTGGTCATATTTCAAGTGCTCCTTTCCCACATGTGGCTCGTGGCCATCCTAATGGAAAGCACAGGGAACATTCTATCATGACAGGAGGTTCTGTTGGGTGATACTTGAGGAGCAGGATTAGATAAAATATTATTAAATTATGAATAGAGTTGCATAGGTTGAATCAGCTTTTTTTCTATAAAGCTTAGAGCACAATAGAAAAAAAGGTACATCCCTGAAATTGAAGAGTTACATTAAGACCAGTTTCCTCGATAAGCAGCGAGACATACACATAGAGAACTTAACAACCAACAATAGTAAGAGAAAATAATTTCCAAAATGACTGTGGAAAGTCATAGATGATAGTTCTTCAATCAGGTTGTCTTGAAACCAAAAATAAGTGTTCAGTTGTCATATGGTAGTAAGTAGAAGTCTTTGAAGAAGCAATGACTTTGTTTCGTTGTTATTCCAAAAACTTTCATTTCATTTAGAATCCCACAATCCAAATAAATATAAAAAGATTTTCAGTATTTTGTGTAAAACTGTTCTTTACTAGTGTGGGATCAAAATGAGGGTTAAGAGCTTATCATGAGCAAATGCCATCATCCCTGAATATTTATAAAGCACTCACAATGTATACAGTATTGTGCTCGTTTCTTTGAGAGCTCGCAGTTTAACAAGAGACTGCTTCTATATTCAAGTGAATCTCATTAGCAGAATAATTCAAGTTTGAGAGGGGCAAACACTTAAAATACGTGCCATTCTGATTAATGGTTAGTGGTAAGAAGAATACTAATATTTGAAAATGTAATAGTAATACAGCCTTTGTTGAAATAGGCCTATGAATACAACAAATGTACGTACCTTGTATTTACAAATAGTGACGAGGAATTATTTATATGTTAGGAAAATACAGTATGTTTATTTTTACCAGGTACTACAATTTTCCCCAAATATATCACTACGTTTAATATAAGAAGGGGCCTAAAACTGAAACACTGGCTCATCAGTATTTCTGAAATAAATGGAAAATTCATTCTAAAATAGTATTATAGTGATTCTCAGTAAAGTCCGTGATTTAGGATGAAGCCTGGTAATTCCAAAAGATAGCAGGGCTTTAAGTTGTTTCTCTGAAAATATTTCAGTTTGCTCTGTGACCTGGAAAGTTAATTTCTTATAAAAGACATTATTATTCACCACTGAGTTTTCAGATGTTCACTAGGGCACAGGTCTTGACAGCACACTTATTGGACATTGTTAGCTTTGATTTTGAGACCTATGGTTAACAGCTTAATTGTGAACTTAAAATTGTTAAATACAGGATCTCGACTGGGCTCATTGATTCATCTGCCATCCACTACAGGTCAGCCTGTGCCACTGTTGATTAGAGACGGCCTTGTCTGGGAAGACCGAGGTGGCTTGGCTCTACTTCACATATCTTATCCTCCAGCAAGCTAGGCTAGGCATGTCCTTTTCCTGGTGAGATACACAATCACACAAGCACTTTGGAAGCCCCTGTTTGTGTCACATATGTCAATATCCCATTGGCCCTGAGCAGGCCATATGACCCTGAGTCAAGGTGGGGTAAGAATGCTCACACAGGTGAGAGGGCTCTGCAAATTTACATGGGAATAGGTAAGAGAAATCAGGGTCATTAATAAAATCAGTCCACCACAGTGTGTATTTCACCTAAATATATTGTATAGAAACCTAAAACAAGCATTGAATGGAAAGGAGTTTATAAAGAAACATTGCATTTCTGTCTTCATGTCAGAAGAGTTTTTCATTATCGTTTTTTTTTCTCCTTATAAATTTTAAGCTAACAAATGCAAAACTATTCTACTAAAGTCAGTCAGAAAGTAGATAGATACACTCGAACTGAAACAGAAATCTTAATCTACAGCAATAAATACAAATTTTGTACTCAGTATCAGAGCTCTGTAACAAAGAGCTGTTCCACGCCTATATGAATGCCACAGGGTGTCAGCGAATAAGAGGCATGTCACATTACTTTTTGGTGGGCGAATAAAATGTTCTTTCTGAACCCGAATGTGTTATGGTCTATTTTTCTTACACAAATTTTTTTTTTCCACTGGAGATTATAAGTAGTGAATCATTTATAAAGTTATAGTATAAAGGTACAGAGAACACTTTCCTTAAAAGTTACTATCGAATTCTGTCCATGAACAAACTATAAATACCACAGCATTAGTAAGCAAATAAATTTGTCTTTGAGAAAAGGGGTCTAATACAGTGTCTCTATAAACAAAGTTGAGCACAATAATCTAAATGATTCAAGACCCTCTAGAAACAACAGCTGAGATGGAAAGAGGAGTTGGTCTGAATTAACTGGATCAATTGTCTTCATTCAGAAAAATGACTAAATAATTACCACTTTGTTCTCCAACTTAGGCAGCATCAGTAAGCAAGAAGATAGGCTTTTAAGAAGGACTAATGAGAAAGAGGGAGAGTCTGGGCTGCTCTAAGTCTTCTCACATCCACAGTCCAGCAGGCAGGAAGGAGGGAGTGGCATGTCTGACACCTGGGAGTGTGTGCAGTTAGTTACCCAGAACTTAATCACATAGCCACACCTGGCAGTGACAGAGGCCGGGAAAAATGTGGTCTCCATTCTGAAGAGCTGATGCTTAGATAAAATTCAGTGGCTCTGTGAGCAACGGAAGGAGAAAATGAATACTGAAGGGACACTGAGGGGTGAAATGGCAGCTCTTTCACAGGAGGGGTCTCTTCCATGGGCCTTTCATGCTGAAGGGCCCTTAAGCACTTCGCCATTTCGCCATTCTCAGAAGTTCCTCTCATCAGCCCCAATACCGAATCAGGGACTGGGTCTGCTTCCACTCTCCACTTGATTCTTTCTACATTCGCTGAGCGCCCAGCACCAACAGGTGTTGGGAAACAGTGTCACAAAAGAAAAGGAAACAGAAACACAGAGAGGAGCTTCCAAGTTTGTCAGAGTTCCCACTATGAATTAAATGGTATACTGCTTGGTGATTCAGACATGGTGGCCCCTTGACTCAGGATTTTCACATCCTAAAATGGGAGTTGACAGCTTGTGAGAAAAAATGTCAATACCCATAACAGTTTGGGAGATTAAGCTTTGTAAGTTAAGGAACAATGCATTCAAATGAAAGAATCCTCATATTACTCTATGACCACTTACGGAAACTCTTCCTCCATTTTCCTCAGAATGGCTAAGGGTTTTGCCAGAAGAGATGGGCAATACAAAACTTGGGGGTGGCCGAATGAGAGAGGAGGGGTTACCCTTGGCCCACTTACTGCCCATTGAATGTACAAAATTACTATTTTCCAAGACCCTTTTCATTTGACCCCAAAAGCCAACTGAAGGCAAATGATGTGGTTTACTTAAAATTGTCTTTATCACTCTGCCCCATATGCTTGTTCTTACCCAACACACTATTTAGAAAATAGTGAAGTCGTAAGGTCCTATCCAACAACCTAGTAATCCTAATGCTTAGGAGGGGAAGCTAAAAATGAGTTTTGGTTGACATTTTAATAGCAGGTGCTATGGCGGGGGGGGGGGGGGTCATTTAATGATTTTTTTCCCGCAAGTGAAAAAAGAACAAGGAAGTATGCCTTTTAACTTCATGGCAACAAGCAATACGCAAACTCTCATATTTCTTCCTAGCTTAGAATTAGTTCTCGTTATGTATCTAAAGCAGTACAGACGCCCACGGATATAGCCTTTCTCCAAATATGGAGTACAAATAACTGGGCTCTTGGGCTATGCTGCTAGGAGTTTGTGCATTTAATGTTGCACAACATCATCCATGACCCCTTGGGCTTGAGGTGGTTAATGAGAATGATGACCACAAGTGCTGTTTTCTGCTCATCTCTCCGACCCAGCTGTGAAGTTCGGGAGGATGTCCAAGAAGCAAAGGGACAGCCTGTATGCGGAGGTGCAGAAGCACCAGCAGCGGCTCCAGGAGCAGCGGCAGCAGCAGAGCGGGGAGGCGGAAGCCCTGGCCAGGGTGTACAGCAGCAGCCTCAGCAACCTGAACGAGGCCGGCGGCACTTACGCCAACGGACACGTCATCGACCTGCCCAAGTCCGAGGGTTACTACAACGTGGATTCCGGCCAGCCATCCCCTGATCAGTCAGGACTTGACATGACTGGAATCAAACAGATAAAGCAAGAACCCATCTATGACCTCACCTCCGTACCCAACTTGTTTACCTATAGCTCTTTCAACAACGGGCAGTTAGTACCAGGGATAACAATGACTGAAATTGGTAAGTGGAAGTCCCCTTCCAGCTCAATTTTGGAATTTCTCCTTTGAAGTTGCCCTGGTCCTATTTTGTATGGTCATTATCTTAGGTCTATGTTGAATTACTTGCATTCATGCCTTTTAGTGAAAAAAACTAATTGACTTTAAAATATATTTTAATAAATGTCATTGTTCTCCGGCCCCATAAAAGTTTGTCCCAAGCAAAGGAAGAAAGAAATTATAAATAGAGAGATGCTGTCTATAAAGAACAGATGCTATCTGTTAAATATGGGTTCATCACTGAAAGAAAAATGTTATTGGTATAAACAAGAAAATTTTAGGAAGGATCCAAAGTGGTATTATTGAATGTGAAATAACAAAGGGACATAGAAATAATATATAATAATTGAATGAACAAGGCTCCAACTCTCCCTCTAAGATACCTGGGGACAAACTGTAAGCAAATGGTACCTCAGTTTCCTTCTTATAAAGGCAGAGGGGTAGACCAGAAGACCTCTAAGTCTTTTGTAAATCTGAATTCAAGAATTCTACATGGGAATAGAGTCTGAATTAGAGGCAATGAAAGAGTGTAGTCTGGACTGTAGTAGAACTTAAGGGCAACAATAAGCTCTGGTGAGTAAGGCCAGCCACAGGCATGATTGTCTCAGCAACCCAGTCCTTTTTCTGCCGTGATGTCCTTTGATTCCTGAGGAGTAGTCTTCAAGATGCCCTATCCTAGGATGCTCTCTTCTGACCTGTTGCAAATGTTTTACCCTGTGAAATTGGGAGCCTATTAAATGTTTCACCAGTTGATTTCATTAACTTATTGCCATAAAAATATCGATGTAGGTTTAACACGTTACTCTGGTGGGTAACAAAGTTGCATGTTAACGGTAGCCTGGAAGAGCTAAGTGAACAGTGGCTATCCCAGGCTTTGTCGCAGTATGCTGTGCACCGAAGAAAGCAATGCAGAGCTCAGGAACCTTTGAGGCCTCCTCGCATCCCACCCTGTTTGATGGCAGAGAAAGAGTGTTTAAGGACCAGGCCACCAGAGTTCAAACCCAACTCTGTGGCTTCTTATTTGAGCTGGAGCAAGTTTCTAAATCTCCGTTTACTCATTTTTTTTTTATTGTTCATCTTTAAAAAGAGAAAAGCATTTGTTCGTAGAACACATGGTTGTTGTAAGAATTAAATGAGTTAATACTTGAAAAACAAGAGCAATGCTTGGAACTCAGCAAGCACCCAATAACTCTTGGCTGATACTGCTCGTACACCATGTGCTCCAGCGCCTTCTCTGTCTACGCTGTGAGTAGGAGCCTAAAGCCTACGAGTATTTTAAATAAAGTTGATGTGAACACTTGGTAAAATACATGCCATATGTATCTTGGCTACTTCCACCATCTGGTTGAGGAAGAAGCAATGTTACACAGTTATAAAATCTGAAACGTTATTTCCCTCTTTTAGCAATTCAGGATATGAGAATGAGTAAAGAAGTTGTTGACAAAACACCTGTAACAACATTCACATCTGAGAGACATAGGAACCTGAACATCAGCTCTAATACAAAAATATTTATTATTATTGCTATCCTTAACCTTGCTCTTTAACTACATCACAGGCACTTCACATACATTGAATTTTCATAAGCATCTTTAAGATAAGTAAAAATATCATTCCCATTTTACAGGTGAGGAAACAGAGCTTAGAGGTGTCTCATGACGTTCCCAGGGTCCTTTGGTTTCTATGTGATAGGGCCAGGCTCCGCCCCGGACAGTCTGATTCCAGAGTCCTTTTGCTCATCCATCACTCTGCTACCTGTTGTGGGTTTAATATCCACAGACTACATTATCAACCAATTGGGACAGTCTTTTTAAGTGAAGTCGCTTAATCTTTCCCAGAGAACGTTACAAAGAAGAAGAAAGAGACAAGAAATTAGCATCGTTTTTCACTTTTATCCTACTAAGTGCAAGAGTCTGCTATTGATTTGGAACACATGTTGTAACACTAATTTAACAAAACTCACAATTGTTTGACAATCTTCTGCCCCATACCGAAAAAATAAAGTCTTGTACGAATTCAAAAGTCAGTTTCCTTGTAGGTATGGAAAAAATACAGCCAACGCCATCAGGTCTGGGTGACCCTAGGCAAGTCACTCTTCCTTGCTGGCCTTTAGTCTGTTCATCTCTGAGCTGGTGCCTTTGGACCAGATAACCTCAAAATTCATCCAGATTTCCTATACAGTGATATTCAAAATGAACTAACACATAGTTTTTAAATTATTTCAAGATATCATTGGTCTTTAGAATATCTCTGTACATTCCCTAAACTTTGGAGGCTTCTCCCATCAGACTTCTGGGGAAGCTATTAGATTGTCCTGCTAGCACTCCCATATTTAGCATTCTCTACATCTAAGTATGGACTCTGTTCACGTTTTGTTAAAACAGCAATGCCATCTAGTGGACACAAACTTCTGTGAGTGTCAAACGTATGTACCTGTGACAAGCCATAATGGGCTATGCTATCGTTTCCTATACCATCCAAAAAATTGCCACTCATTTCACTGAAACACTAAGTCCATAACGGTGTCATCGGGTGAGAAGGCATCGGAAGTATAACGTTGATTGTTAAGAACTCTGGTTCTGGAGTCGGATTACCTGAGCTCAAAACCTGGTAGCCTTTTCCCTTAAGCAATTTACCTGAACTCTGAGTCTCAGTTGTAAATGGGGAACAATAATAGTCTCCACCTGTGTGTGTTGATTAAATGAATTAATATTCACAAGCTCTTAAGGCAACATCTGTCATGCATAAGCCTCATTAATATAATTGGTATTATAATATTATCAATTTCATTATTACTTAATTACATTACTACTTGTTACAGGTTATATAATTACCCTTCACTGAGCACCTACATTATGCTGAGCAATGTCCTTCATTGAATTCTCATAACAATCCTACTATGCCTGTTTTATAAGTATTTATAAATCTACACTACAGATGAAAAATCGAGGCTCAGAATTTATAAAATTTTTTAAAAGCTAAGTAAGCATGTGAGCCCAGGTCTGAGTCACATCAAAGCGCACTCTTTTAACCATCATACTATATTTTCTACCATCAACACAGGGCACCCCACAAGCTAAGTGACATTCCCACCACAAAACATGGGTGGTGTTTGTTGCCCGCCCGATGCCCTTCTAGGTGCAACAAAGAAGCTTACAGTGGGAACACGCTGACATTCTGACTGGACTTGGTTAATGAGCATCTGCACTTAATCTGGCTGCTGGCGAAGCTGTCACAGAGAGAACCCCGTGCAGACAAAACACAAAATCTGATTTTAGCACCATTTTCATTGGGCGAATTCAAGGCTATATCACTCTAAAGAATTTTTTTAACATCACTCTTGGCCACTAGAAGTCCTGATCTATCTGCTTCCCCTGGTTTCTGAGAGGACAATGAAATGCGTACAATCAGGTCTTTATTCTAATATTGGGTCATCTTAAAAGTAGCTTTTTTTAAAATAAGTTTTTGGATTAGTCCATATAGATTATGGTCTTACAATTTAGAAAAATTTAATAAAAACACATTTAAGAACCATGAAACAGCTATAGAAGTAACAGCATAAAGACCCCAAAAAGTCAGTTATATGAATGTTACCAGTCAGGAGTATTCCCCCAGAAAAACCAAATTTGTCTTTCTAAAAGTACACCAAAGAAATGACAGACTTTCTAGGTTAAGAACCTAATAATACTACTTTCTGTATGTAGAAAAATGTTGAAAGGTCAATTTGAGCCTCATGCCAGTGCCTTCGGGTGGGCAGTGAAGAAGTCATCCAATGGTGCAGTGAGGAAATGAAGGTTCAGAAACAGGGAAGCAATTTTTTCTTCAGAATTAGTTAAGTGGTGAAGCCTAAATTCTAACATGGAGTTATTCTACTGTGTTAGACTGTTGAGCATTCTTTCAAAAACATTTTTGAGACATGCCAGGCACTCAAGGCAAGCAGACCATGGCTCCTGACCTCACGATCTAGGAGCCAGACATGAAAATAAATAATTGCAATCCAGTGTCATGTAATGTAAGTCCTGGGCACGATGATATCACAAGCCCTCCTGGAGATGAGGGAGATGGAGGCTATTGCTTACTTTGAGCCACCTCTCTTATAAGGAATAATTATTTCCCATACTTTTGGGAATAGAAAACAAAGTGTGAGTAAGCACACAGAAAAATATTAAGCATTTCAAGAATTATGTCTTTGGGTTTCTCAAAATCCCATAGGAGAAAAAGACATGAAATAAGAGACGGACAAAGGTAAGCTTCAAATTAATATTTAGGTAGCAGTATTAACTGGAATTAGCTGGAACTTTCCTCCAAGATGGCATGGGGGAAGTGTTATATCTCTGGCAATAAAATTTTACACTCGTTGGTGGTGGAGAGGAGTCTGGATAAGGGATACCTGGCAAACGAGCGGGGAAGGAAAATGGAAGCTCAGGTGTTTGCTTCCCCAGTATGGCCCTCAGGTGGGTTGGGGGATTCTGTAGGACTAACACTCTTAACAAAAGCCCATTTAAGCTCAGAGATGATTGACAATGCATCTGATAGGTATCAGACAACAAGACAATTCCAATTGCCAAACAGCTTGCTTTTTAAAATAGAAAGAACAGATCCATTAAATTAGCTGCGATGCTAAGGAGACAAATTGCCTTTTACACACATCACCTGAGTTTGCTGTTCTACTCAGTAATTTTCTCTCCAGATAAAGACAATGAAATATAAATTCACTGATCTTTCCTATCTTAAAAATAGATTTACTTTCATATTCCTTTTGTGCTCTATTTATGGAACCTGGAATTTTAAGCATCAAAAATAGCAATAAATTCACCTATCACACGAGCTGAGTGTTAAATAGAGGGAACTACAAAAGGGGATTAGCCTAAAAGTGATCTATTCCCTATAGTGTACTACTTTATCAAGTCTATATAGAAACATAAAGATATGACTAATCCTGTTTTATTCGGGGGAATTCTACAAAAGTTGGTGATATTTTAATTGTTACTTACTAAGAACCCTAAGTAGGTGCTGTGCTCTTAAGGTAGCACCTTTAATGACATACTTCTACAGATTAGTGTTTTGTAACTGCTTTAATCTCTCTATGCATATTTACATGTATATTAGATAAATATGCATTTCTCCATGTATCCATCATTAACTACTCGTTCAGAGATGGCACAGAGAATAGGATTTAACTCTAGCTATGTACTTTCTATATCCTCTGATCACACCTGTACCAAACATAGGCGGGCATTCAATTTAGGAGCAACTGCCTAGTTAGTCATTAAAATGAGTCAAAGTAGACTAAACTGTGAGAAAAAATGATTAAAGCAGTATGGGGAAAGGAAAATCCAGTGTCTTTAGTTCTTCCTTTCTTGCTTTGAAGGACAACATCTTGTGAACCGCCACTGTCTTCTAACACCTGCTCCCACCCTCACCCCAATCCCAGGCCCTCTGCAGTTAGGAAAAGTACATTGAAATGGAGAACCCAGACTGCACGTATAGCCATGTGCACCTGTTCAAAATCTATGCAGCTTTCCGAGGCTCAGTCTCTTTATCTGGAAAATAAGGTGGTTGAGCTAAATGACTTTGAAGGATTATTGTTCTCTCACTCCCTGGTAGGAGTTTTGACCATATGAACAAATATTCCCTTGGTTACAGCCACTTCCCCAGGAGGAGGGTAGAGTAGTTGAGAGGAGCGGATTTGCAGGCCACCAGCCACACCTTCCTCCCAAGGAGGAGAGCCACATTCGAGACTTTTCATGGGGTAGGGTGACCCTGTCGATTACACAGTTAATAACCACAATCAAATTAGAATTGTGCACCAGCCTCTTCTTTCCAACCACCCACCGAAAACAAATAAAATAAATAAATAAATAAAGATAAGAGACCTGATTAAAATGAGATTCGAGGACAATCATAGGCAGCTCAAGGAGAGGATGGTGGCCGGTCCCCAAGTTCGTATACCATCAAAGTAAAGAATGAGCTACTGTTCAGATACAGCTTCAGGGACCAGCTTTAAACCCGGACCTACACAGGTCGCCTTGGTCACTGAAGAGGGACTTACTTGACTCCTCTGAAATTTTAACACTACTTTGTTCTTTACCACTCATAGAATGTCTCTCAAGAGACTGTTATTTCCAGAATCCTACCTTCTATCTTAAAATAAAAGGATTCCCCAAGTACAGGGACTGGTCTAATCAACTCGAGTACAGGTCCACAGCCATGAATTATTCTAGAGCATCCTGACACAAAGAACACGCTAGCTCTTTGTTGGGGTCATTCAAATCCATATCTTTCTAGACATCCATTAATAACCTCATGAAGATGGTCTAAAAATCACCTAGTAAAATGTTGTAATCACGCTACTGTCATGGCTCAGACAGTGATTGACCACAACGGGAGTAAACGGAATAATGTGGCCAAAAGTACTTTGAGAACCAGTAAGTCTCTAAACAAATATAAAGATGCAATACATACACATATATGTTCAGTTCAAGTATTTATACACAAATGTTTATAGTACTTGTGTACATCTTGGTCACTACATGCTTGGACCTGTGTTCACACAGCTTTCCAAATGTGCTAGCTTTGGTTAGATTAGGTAAATCTTCTAAATCACCTTTTCTATTTTGAGTTGAAATTGTGCAAAATTGATCTTTCTCAGTGGACTTACTATAGAGATACTAGCTTGGGATTAATCTTTTTCCTCAAAATTCAGAACTTCATAAGAAGGTTCTAAAATCCAACTATCCGGAAGGAAAAAAAAAAAAGCTATTGAGAAGCTATTGGAAAAGCAATTCCATTTTATACACTCAATTTTAAAAACCATAGTAGATATGAAATATTCTGCAGTAAGGAGGAGGAAATAAGATTTCATGAGGTTCTACCTGTGACTTATCGAGGGAGGGAATATTTATACTTATAAAGTAGCCTCTGAAACAGCTCCTACTGTTGAATAGCACTTAAGTCAGTGCAAACTTTGACACTAGCTCTCAGAAAAAGCTCTGAATCACTTTTCCACTGATTGGGTGGACACGTTCTGCCTTAGTCCCAGTGTCAAGCACCTATTTGGGGAAGTGCCGGCTAGGGTTAATATACCACACGGGCCCTGGAACACAGAAATGTCGATTGACAGACAGCCAGGTTGCTGGAAGTCAACAGTGTGGTGTTATTAGCACAGTATGCAACCAATCACGCTCACTGTACCGACCAGTCCAGGGTTTATGTGATGTTTACAAAATTGGGGAAACCTATTGCAAATGTTCCTAACTAAAAAGACTTTTGGTTTATTTGTTTTATTTTATTTTTATTTTAGGCTATAAAGTTTCCTTTGATAATATACCCTCCATACTGAGGAGAAAGAATTTACTATTTAAATTTAAACCATATTTACAAGGTCTATTATAGAACTGATATTTCGTTTTCCGATAGGTTTATTCTAGGGTGATTTCATGCTAGACAATTTAGAAAACACTTATTTTAAAATATTAGTCAATTAAATGTATTATTTAAGTAATCAAGTTATTTTTAATATTTTAGATCAAATGTTACAAAATGTGAAATTGCCTCCAAAGATTTCCTCTGAATCAGTTCTTCCTAAAGGTCAGAAATACATTGACAAAATTTCCAAAGAGGGGGGTGGGTAGGGGAGGACTTGATTATGTTTAAATTAACAGTCAATCCATATGTCAACAAAATCAAAATAGTAACAGTCAACCTTAATGATGGCCCTGAGCAATTTTCATAATTAGGTTTTCATGATCTGCGACCCACTAATTGTGCTTTGGGTAGTATGTGGAGGTATGGTTTTTAAAAGAGAATAGGGAAAGATTTTAATGGGTTCTGGGTTATATTGTTTTTATTTGTTCTGTCAAGACTCTTCAAGTGCTCTTAGGACTGTGAACTGTACTCTCAACCTCTGTAACTGGAAGACCTACCTCAGTAAGTCAAAACAGAGAGAAATTTCTGGTTGGGACCTCAGACTCAAGTTTCCATGCTTCACACAGCCCTTAGAAAATGTCTCTGCTGCCAAACCCTTCTGTAGATGGAAAATTAAACCCAAAGAAACTAAGACTTTAAGATGTTAAGTAACTTCCCATAGGGCACAAAATAAAAGTCTGAAAAGGGACATATTGTCTTCCTCCATCTTACAACTCACCATTTCTGGGACATTGAAGTCAGTTGATCTTTGCTGATTGTTCTGTGAAGGAGGTCTTTTACTATGAAAGTTAATTTTGAAATGTAATGTTTTCATAATAGATTCTTTCTCAATTTTCTTAGCTAGTTTGAAGAAAGAGAGCTGTAATTTCCCAAAAATTAGACATGCACTATTGCAATAAAACAAAACACTTGTGATCCAAAACAGCTTTCCATTATTAAATTATTAAAAAGGCACCATCTTAGTTCATTTGTTTTGCATCCTGTGATTTTTCCCCTTTGCATATACTCTGTTAAACACAAATGCTAGGTAGAGTCTTTCTGTTTTTCTTTCTGCTTTACTTTCTGCGTTCTCACTTTCTACTAAAATGCTCTTACCTAAGCTTTCTGAAATTTGAGAAAATATTAACCTTTTTATTAATTTGTTCATCAGTCTTTGCCCAGATATTATTATTACTTTATTAATCTGATTTTTTCATTGTTTTTCTCTATGTTTATATTTCATTGAACTGTGTTTTATCACATTTTCATTATTTTGTATAGTTAATAACATAATCTTATATTTTATTAATATATTTTATTGAAGAACTCCATGAACATTTTGGTTCAGGTCTATAGGAAGTAAAAAATAGTTACTTTATCCTCTGAACCGATAATTGGGAGTGGTTGGGCGGACTGCAAGAGATTGGCTAAAGAACATATATGCATATATGCATATATGCATAGCCCATGGACACAGACCACGATGTGGTGAAGGGTTAGGGAGAGCAGGGGCTTGGTTGGGGGGAGAAAAGGGGAGCAGACAGGGAACATCTGTAGTAGTGTCAATAATAAAATCTAAAATAAAATAAAATAAAATAACCATGAGGAAAAAAAAGAATTTGTATGAAAGGGAGCCTCAAAGCTACCCTATATCATTGGTGTGAGAGCAATGAGTGGTTGGACCATGAATCTAAGCCAACAAATGAGTTATATGTTATTTCTGACTCCAACTCTTTCTTAAAAGAATTTGAGGAACTTAAATGCTAAAAAGACTCCTTTCCTATTGAGGCTGAGGATTACTAAGAGATGACTGTTTTAAGCTTAAGTGTTACTGATGTTTTTATGCTGACAGCACAATTCTATTTGTGCTAAAAAAATAATGATCTCTAAATAGAGATTAGAAAAATCAGAAAGGTCTTGAAATTGACATTGTCCTCTCTGACACTGTCATCTATTACACCCTAACCAGTAGACGTGTTCTATTTAATGAAAGAAAACTTATAAAACTAGTAGTCTATTGTCAAAAAGATAAAATGTACACTTGGTTAAATGTTTCACCTTTCAACCAGTTGTTCTAATATATTATAGTTACTGCCTCAGAGCGTGGATTCTAAGGAATCTTGATATTCTCGAAACCTAATGCAGGCACTTAAAACTTGCCTTGAGCAAGTCCATAGAGATATCCTGGCATTAATTCAAAATGAATCCCCTAAGAATTCCACTTTCACACTAGTAGTATAAACTAAACAGAGAATTGAGCAGTTCTCTAGATCCTTAAGGCAAGTGATAAATTAAAAATTCATTAATCATTTTGATTGAGGCTGAGATATAGTATTTTGAGACTAATACTTCAAGTAAAAAAAAAATCCCTTGTGGAGAAAAATGAATAGGGGGTATGTAGTTCACCAAGAAGAAACCATCATTTCTCATGAGGAAAAGAAAGAAAAAAGGAGAGGGAGGAGAAAGAATTAGGAAGTTCGATGCAACTCCCCATAATACTATATATAGCTTTAAGTCTCAGCTATCGCGCCTTGGTACAGTTGGGCCATCAGTGCTCTTGGTAATAACACTGAAAGCAGCAATTTTTAAAGAGACATTCAACTTTCCTTGCTCCCAGAATGTGGGATTCTAATGAAATCACCTGGGTAGTCCATGGCTGCCTGAGACACTGTAGCCTTCGGAGAGCGCCATTTGCTGAAATGTCTAGTGAGAGCTAAAATAAGCCCCTTTGGTGGAAAAAACTCGCTGAGTGGTTGAAATCAGAGCTGCAGAAGGTCACTTGCTATTTTAGTAGCTGCAAGCTGGTCCTCATTTTATAACATTACAGTTATAAACAAGACGTTGTCACCTTGCTTGTCAGTTTACTTATTTCTCACTGAAATAAGCAGATGTCTTTTCTTTTTCTACATGGAATTAGGTAATTTGGATGACTTGTTTCCAAACTTTGCTTTCGTCGGTGGATCAATACCTAAGAAAAGTTATTATTCATATAATTCTTTAAACATTACTTCAAAATATTATTTTTATATTGTCTGATATGATTGACCTTTAAAACTCCATTTACCTGTGTGAACTTTATCCTATACATGTCAACCATCTGTAAATGCCTTAAGGGCAATTTCATTCCTACTTATTTGATTTATTCAGTAGATCACAATGAAGATTAATGAGGATGGGGGAGGAGTGTGGAAGTCCTTTACAGTTTCAGGGACTAGAGACCCGACTAACTTCCAGAATTATTTAGATATAGTCCATTTGGAAATACAAGTAGGAAGTCAGTTTCAGCCTCAGGGCCCTATAATTTTTGCACATATTATTAACAATTACCATCAATTTTATTCCTGTTTTCCTTTCAAAACTTTAATTTCTCCTTTTTTATTGCCCACATTTTAAGTAGATGTAAGGTTATCCCAAGTGGATTTAAGATTACACTTCTAAAGAAGTGTGACAATTTTAACAACATTTAAATTTTTTTAATAAAAAATGATAAAGCATCATGGGCATGTAAAGTATACCATAGGGAATATAGTCAATAATATTATAATAACTATGTGTGGTGTCAGGTGAATACTGGATATATCAGGGAGGACACCTTGTAAAGTATATGATTGTCTAACCACTACACTGTATACCTGAAACTAATACAAAGTAATATTGAAAAAAGTTATAAAGCATATTTGCCTATATCAATTATTTTTTAAATCTCTTTATTTTTACTGAGGTATTAATTGACATACAAAAAGCTGTACATATTTAATGTATACAATTTAATAAGATTGGTGATAAATATATACCCATGAAACCGTCACCACAATCTATGCCCTAAACTTACAACTATATAAATTATTTTAAAGATTTCTGGAATGATTCTTTCACTTGAATCCCATATTTTATTTCTATCTCATAAAGAGACTTACTAAATATTATATGAAGTTACAAATTTTATTAGTGGCTATAAGTCTTGGGTTCCAGGAAGCCCTCCTTCAAGAAAGCATTGGGGTCAAAGTCTGAAAACAACACAGCAATTTTATTTTTTTAAGTTATATATATCTACATATGAGAATATAGAAGAGAGAAAGTGAGACCAAGCTACTGTTCATGAAGTTAACAAATAGGAAAAAAGGATCATGGACTTAATATCAACCTATAATTACACACCCAATTTTCCCTTGCCAGCATCAATATTTACATTTTATGTCATCATAATTGAAAGAAGTGACTGGACTGAGCATACGAAAGTGTTTTCCTCATTCTTTGACATCATTTTATTAACTTGCGCAGCCATGTACTATTGGTGAGTCGGACAAACCTCTGTCTCACTGAACATATACAGAATCTTAACTGCTGAGAAGATTATTAACTGCATTTATTTTCCACTTAAATCTCTAGCCCCTCATCCCTGGCTTTAGGAAAAGCAGAGTGTAGGGTTCATGGGCATCGTCTTTGCAGGTAGTGGAATTTTCCATTAGTCAGTCATGTGGGCCATATTCCTGTTGGACCCATTATCCCAGCAAAGTGCATGCTGACACCTTCAACATGGGCCTCCTGCAGCCCAAGTTAAAGAATCTGACAAAAACTGAGCTTTGAGAGCAACTGCAATCCAAGTCGGGAAACGGATGAAGGGAATGTGATTGCCCAGAAAGATTCCATATCCTCTGCTCTTTTACCTCAGTCTCTTTGTCTGGACTTTCTCATGTGGTTGGTCCCTGGAGATGACAGCGTTTACTATTACCCTTTCTATTTTTTCCAGGCAAGGACTCTTGAAAGTTCCTTTGGCTCCCAGCAGGAACTTAGCATACTGTATTCATTGTCTCCCTTTTTTAAATCTTCCTCCCCTTCTCACAACTGCAGACTCTCAGTTCAAGAAAACCATCTTCTCGGTTGTGCATCTTTCTAATCAACAGAATAAGCCCTCAGGTCTTGCTCCTATGGGACCAAGTCTAGCTTTACCTTGTGGTTTATTGACCTGAGCTTTGAGGGGGTCAAGTCGGGTTTTTGCACAACTCAGGTTTTTGCACGTGGCTCTGCACTGCTGGCTCATTGAAGGGAGTGGAAGGGGGCTGATGGCTTCTGCAACTGTGTCTGAGCTTTCATGGGTATTTACAAATCTTATGTCAAAAAGAGATTTGCCTTTTATTTATCACCATAAGAGCACATGGGAAATAATTGTGCATGTTTCATGTTTGATTTCAAAGTCATTGTGAGTGCTTCAGCTTAAAAGCCATTAAACGAAGGCTCAGCCTAAGCTCTCTAAAATCCCTTGGGAAATAAAGCAGAAGAAGGAAGGAAGGAAGAGAAGGAGGGAGGGAGGGAGGGAGGGAGGGCATTTTCAACACTATATCTACCAACTCAGCACTGGCTGAGCACCTACTAGTATATGAAATGTTATCTCCCTCCCTCTCTCTCTTTCTCTCTCTCTCTCCCTCCCCTCTTCTCTCTTCCCCTCCCCCCTCCTCTCCCTCTTTCTTTCTCTCATTTGCAGTTCCCGTATGTCCTCCTTCAGAATTTTCTTGAATCCAGCCCTTCCACTTGACCTCTGTTGTTCTTACCTAATCCAGAACCTCTTCAGATCTTGCCTGAATTTTCACAACAATTCAATGAATCTCACGTGCTCTCTAACACCATCTAATCTTCTTTGCCATGACCAGGACCACCTCTCTAAAACAAAAACCCGACTATGTCACTGTCCTGCTTCACGGTTTCCACAAGCTTCTAGTCTCCTACAAGATAAAATCCAAATTCCTTTCTCAGCTCTCCAATCTCTGGTCACAATTTCCATCCCTAGTCTTATATCTCCTTATCTCCTCCATGCACGCTGTGTTGCAAGCACCGTAGACTTCTTGCTAGAAAAGACAGACTCAATTTCAAAACACCATTTGCTAGCTCTGTAAAACTGGGCGTAGAGTTACACACTCTGAACCTCATTTTTCTTCCTCAGCAAAAGAGAAATTGGTTCTGAAAGGTAAAGTTCATAAAGATGTAAAATAAATGTTAGAAATTATCAAGCTTATAGCTAGTTTTTCTATCTGTGCCTTTGTAATATCATTCCCTCTACCTAAGGTTTGTCTTTCTCTTCTCCATGTGACAAACTTCTGCTCAGACCCAGGCCAACCAGCATCTTC
The DNA here is from genome assembly GCA_004026545.1 of Mormoops blainvillei. Lineage (NCBI taxonomy): Eukaryota > Metazoa > Chordata > Mammalia > Chiroptera > Mormoopidae > Mormoops > Mormoops blainvillei. Next base: position 871 of record PVJD01008273.1, on the reverse strand, counting down.
CCCATGGTTATTTTCCTTCCTCCTCTAGACTGAGTTTGACACCTTCTTCTTTAAGATCCCACAATGACTCAGGGCATTTATTACATCGTGATATGATATTACTATAAGATCTGGAAAAGAGAGTCTTTTTAAAAACCTGTCCCTTAACCTAGTTTCTCAAAAACCATTTGTTGAATGAACATGAAGGCACTATGCTAGGCTCTGCAGTCTACTTCTTGAAGAGCTCACAGTCTTGAAGGGCATGGAACAGAATCCACACAAATAACCGCAATGCAAGTCTGAGTAGAATAAGGGTTTAATTAAAGGTAGAATCAAAGTGTAATGGCGACTAGCCCTTCTACCTAAGGACGCAGAGAAGCAAGGAAGCCCTCACCAGCAGTGGACATCTGAACTGAGTCCTAAAGCATGCATGTGGAGTTAACTTCCAATTTTGCTTAACCTGCCCAGTTGTGTATTATGCCCATTCCTCCTCACACCATAAAACCCTAAGCTTTGGTGGCAGAAGACTAGAGAATTCTAAGACTTTGTCCAACAGTTCCCAGGATGTGTCATAAAGGAACAGAAAAAGAGTTTTTTATAATGCAATTTCGAGCAGCAGTTGTAGTTTTGCTTGTAAACCCTGAAGCCCGTAAATTACTAACAAATCAGCATATCTTTGAAAATGAAAACAAACTATACCAAGAAGATAAAGGTTTGAAAACTACAGAACTATAAAAATCTATGTTTTCATTATATACCTACTGAGGAAGAGATATGTGTTTTTTAGATTTTAAGTAATTAGACTGCTCAAGTGAAATTGAAAAATGATGAACCATGGCACGCCAATCTATTTTAATATGATGTGTAGTGCAGTTACTTCCCTTTTTTATAA
>PVJD01008272.1:0-74344 GCA_004026545.1 Mormoops blainvillei | reverse complement strand
CTTAGACTTAATCTCCTTATCTCCCAAAATGGTCCTAATGACTATATTTACTTCATAAAACTGCTATGAAAATTAAAGTATACAACAAAATTAACCTGGGTGGGCAGGGCTGACCCACTGAAACTCATGACAACAAGATTCATAATAAAAACAACATCAACAATGAGATTTAAAAAGGAGAAAAATGTGATATATTATTATTGCTATCTTAATTTATTTTCCTAACAGTAAATCTATATGTTATCCTTAATTTCTTCATCATTTTCTACATGAGGTCTAGTGAAGTGATTTGATTAAATTAAAAAAGGTGGATTATAAGAGAAATGAAACTCCTCCTTATTACGTTTTAAGACTCTCTCTGCTATCTCTTAAGTTTAATAAAAATAAATATAGTCTGACCTGAAAAGTATATTTGAGGACTGAAATGAACACTTTTTTCAAAGCTGCATAAAATAGCTGGAAAAAGACAAGCTGCATTAGAATCATTCTAATGATATTTTAAAATAAAATTAGCCTTCAGTGGAAATTTTTTAAGGTGTTATACATGATAATTGTCCTTCAGTTTTTCTCAGCAGTAATGCAAATAGGTATTACTGTCCTCATTTATGATGTTTTTCCTCCTAAAGATGAGGAAACTGAGTCTCAGAGAGCTTTAAGTAACTTGTCTTTAGGCACATAGCAAGGAATCAGGTCAACTCTACCTGACTCCAAATTCCAGACTGTTTCTACTATTTAATGCTGATGCAACATTAAAAATAAACCCAATTATTCCCCCTCTAGATTAGCTAAATATTACTTAGAAATGGTTCCTGAGTGATTCTTTTTTTTCCCCCAAAAAAAAGTATTCTAAGGGATATAATGGTTCGAAACCACTTTGTCACTTAACATTTCAAATATCCTAACAGATGGCTTCCCCCAGCTCTGGGCAGATGATAGTTCAGAAATAAGTGGTGTTGGGAGATTTCTTGGGAACGTTCAGGGACAGGAAAGACAGCTGTCACGGAATATCTTAATTACAGCATTTACAGAGTTCTAATTAATATAATGGTACTTTTATGATTATATTAATGTTATGACCATCAGGGCATTTGTTGCTGAACTCATTTGGTGAGATAATTTGGAAGTCATTGAATATTTTAAGGCTAGCAACTGTTATGAGCTTGAAGATCTTGTGCTTTAAAGTATTAATAAAATCAGAAATTATTTTATACCAAAGTATATAGCTGAAAATGCATTAAAAATTTTTTATTGCTGTTCAAGTATAGTTTTGTCCATTTCCGCTCCCATTTTAAATGTATTTTGAAGAAAATATGAATTGAAAGGAATAGAGATTTATGTATTATGCAATACAAAACTGTAATGGAACATATTGGAGAGAGGACAGTGTCTTTAGAGTCTAGATGCTTGCACCACGTGTTGACTGTATGACCCCGGACAAGTCATTTCATCTTTCCAAGGACTGTTTCTTTTTCAATTAAATGGCATGATAATGGTAATGTCTGTTTTTCACAAAAAAAAACAGTTTAGGATATATCTAAATAATGTTTATAATTTTTTTTTGTATAAGAAACTGTAAATTCTATTATGTTCAAATCTCTCAGTAAAAGCTAGATGAAGCTAAAATGAATATTTTAAATTCCAAATATGTCATTCATTTATGTAAATAAGTTATGCATTTATTGTTTCTTTTTCTGCTATTTGATGTAAACTATATAAATTCAATAGTGAAGGTCATGAATTAGCTGAGTCTGAATCCTACCTCTGACACGATGTGATTCAGGGCAGTGTTCTTATCCTCTCTTGACTAACTGTTCCTTTAAAGGAAAGTTGTTTGGGCGATACTGCCAATCATGGGGCATTATTGTGAAAGCAAATGAAATAGCATTTGGTAAAGTTCTTTGGTAAAGGAATAGTACATATCTGACTTACACATAGTGTCAGATACATACAATTTTATTTATCATGCATTTTTTCCCTGTTGTTTTACAGTATGGCTGTGATTTAGACCTTTTAGTTTGTTTGTACTTTTCAAATTGGACATAGTGACAAAGATCTTGTCAATTCTAAACATAGTGGTATGGTAAAGTTTCAGTTGCAAATAATGATTATTTATGCAATCATTTTTATCTTATCTCTTCCAGTAGGTAAGTTCCATGAGGGGAGAACCGTACCTGTGCTTTGAATTCTTAGGATCGATTTAATCATTTTAGCACCTTCTAATGGGAATTATGAGTTTATCATGAAAACATTTCAACAGAATGCTCCCTTAATTTCAGGACAGTCATTCGTCTTTTTTTACTGTTAGTTAAACACTTTACCAACCATTTTTATAACCCCTGCTAAAATAGTCCCCTCATTATTTTCTATGATATCACCTTATTTATATTCTCCATAGACATGCTATAGTATCAAATTATGTTTTGTTTTCTTATAATATTATTTATTTCCTAATATGTACCTTTGAGGTTATGAGCTTTGTCTGCCTCATTTAGTACTATATCCTGATCGTTTAACTAGGTGTGCTGTGGATACACAGGAGGTCAGGAGGCGACCGATAAATATTTGCATGAGCCAGTCTCAGGCAACTCAGGCTGTCCCTATCACCGCGACATAGGAGCTTCTGAACTAAACCGATGGGCCAAAACAAATGATTAGGTGATTCAGCAAGGGAAAATATCACTGACAAAAGTATTGTTTTTGCTATAAAAGCACTATATTTGTTGTGTAGAAAAAACAACTGCCCAGAATGTTATTAATTTAGTATTTTAATGTTCATAGATGATATACAATGAGTTAAGTCAGACTGAAAGTATGCTTGTAGAACCAAATAATATCATTTTTAGAGAATTAACATTGCAAGTCACAAACTTAGCAAAGCAAATGAATTTCAATTGAAATTCAATTTTCTTTTTTTCCAGTGAGCATTTATTAAGCATTTACATGTGCCAGGCAATGAGATGAATGCTTCACATATAGAGATGAGAACACAATTCTGACCTTTAAGAAAATCAATGTCTAGTAGCTTTCTTTAATTCAGGATGAGAAGTAATATGCTTGAATTATGTATAGAATGGAAAAATATGGAGTAGGGAAAGGAACATTCAAGATTTATGAAGTAGATTAACATTTGAAAGGAATCAAAAGGATTCAAAGGAACTGGTGAGGGTAACCAGCTGGGTGCTAGAGTGGTATTCGCTGAGATTTCCAGGTAAAGTTAATAGCATGTGTAAAGGCACGAAAGAACCCGACCAGTTAAGGAAATTAGACACTGCAGCTTAAATAGCTGAGCTCAAGAGTTTCTGGGAAGTGGCAAAAGATGAGACTGGGTGGCTAGGGGATGATATCTGAAAGGCTTTGAATCTCATTCTAATGAAATTGACCTTTATGACAATGAGAAATGATTAAAGCATTTGAAGCAACAAAATTATAGAATTGGATTTGGTTTTGTTGTTGCTGTTTTTAGGAAAGCCAGTCTGCTGTTAAAAATAGGTGTGAATGAGGAGATCAAGAACTGTTAGGAATATACTGCAGAGTCTAGAGTAGGCAATGTGTTGACAGATACTAAGTCTGAAAGAGGGATATAGTATGAGAGGATTCATACAATAAATAAATAGGACTGATAGGATAGGATTACTGTGAAGATGGAAAATTATGTAAAAGAAGAACACAGTATTAAGGGCACCCCTAGGGGAGAAAGTTTCCTTTCAGATGGGAAATCAGAAAAATTTACAATGAGGTCTTAAGAGCCAGTCTGCGGAGGACGGATAGGTAAGATCTCAGTATGCATTAATGGGGGCAAATAGTGCTCTAAGGACCCTGCATGTGCAGGCAAAGGTACCAATTTTATGGTACAAACGTAGGAAAGAGTAATTTGAATCACTGTTTGATCAGCTCAGCCAAATGTGCCAATCAGTTTCCATCATGCAAAATGGGTTATGTTTTATTCATATGGAATTTTCTATTAAACTGCTTGCCTGTATTGATGAGTTATTATGATCCACTTGCCTTGGTCCAATGTTTCATAGTAAATAAGAATAGGGAAGATATTATTATTCTATAGTATTTTACTTACTCAAATGTCAAATATTGAAAAATGTAAAAATGAGTATGCATTAGAGGTGGTTACATACCATTGGCATCATTAAGTCAGGTTGCAGCCTCATTTGTTTAACAGACATGACCAAATTCTTGAAGAGTAGTGAACTTCCACAGAGTGAGGTGGCTTCAAGACAACTGAAGCTAAGAACCTTTGGAACCCCCACCCCCCAAAAAAAAATTCCTAAACAGAGAAGACAAGAATTGTACAGGCTAACCTCCATTTGATACCCCTAATTTGTCCTCTGTCCTTGTCGTCCCTACTGTGTGCATGGAGGGGCTGACACCTAGAACTGCATCACTCATATCTTCCTGTCCGCTTTTAATTAGATCCACTCAGTGGGACTCATCTGCAGGTCATCAGAGGGCAAGAAGAAATAGAGATCACAGCATTCCTTCCCCCATTCCTTGTCTGATTCAGCACCACAGTGCTAGTAGTGGGTGTCACTCTATGACTGTGCTGCCATTGTTGGCCATCACTGGCCATCGCCTGCTCTCTAGTAACTGCATTCAGTGACTTCCAGAAATACTGTTTCCTTCCCTTGCTCATTCTAATTAAGTCAAACTCTTCTTCACCACCAAATTGACATCTCTGAATCCTGCATACTCTTCTGTAAGTTGTTGCTTCATTAAGTTTTCTTTTCACTGAGTTTATTCTAAAAACATTTCATTGTTTATGCTATTATAGTTACTCCACTTTTCTATTACCCAAAGCAATCTATAGACTCAACACAATCCTTATTAACATATAGATGCTATAGTTCACAGATCTAGAACAAATACTCCAAAACTTTATATGGAACCAAAAAAGGCCCTGAACAGCCTCAGCAATCTTGAGAAAGAAGAACAAAATTGGGTGTTTCATTAAAATTTCTGCAAAGAGATGATTTTGAGTGAAATTCTGTTTCCTGCTGGACCATTTCAAATAGCAATTTTCATTTATTGAATTTCTTCTTGTGGTATTATGTTAGACTCTCACACACAATTTCTCAGTCCTTATAGTATCAAAGACAATGCAAAAATTTCATTCCATGGTTACTGATTTGGAAACAAGTTCATAGAGATCTTATCCAATGTTTCATAGGTGGGAGGTAGGTAAGACGCATTATCACCCAGTGTATAAACACATCTATTTTGTACATACTTTGATAGAATTATCCTAAAATATTTCATAATCCAATAATATTGTAAATGATACTGTTTTTGAATGGTAATTTCAGATTGTTCATTGCTAGTATACAGAAATATAATATACCATTTATAATATGGAGATATGGATGCTATTTGTATTTATTTATTTATTTGCATATCAGCACTGGCTAGACTTTATTACAAATTTGGATAAATGGAAATAAGGCCAGACATCACTGACCTTGCAGGGGGGAGGGTAACTCATTCTTTGGCCATTATCTATAACATTGGTTATAGGCTTTTTAAAGATCCCTTAATGTGGTTGAGGAAGTTCCATTCTATTCATAATTTGATGAGGTTTTATCAGAAATGGGTGATGGATTTTGCAAGTACCTTTTCTGCATTTATCAAGATGATCAGATTGTTCTTTCTTGCAGTTCCATCATTTTTTCATGTATTTCAAAGCTGTGGTATTAGTTGCCTATTCCATCCCATTAATATATATGCAACAATTCTAAATAAATTAGTATCAGCCAAATCCATCAATAAGTAAAAGAATAATACCCAAAAATCACAATTAAGGTTTTTCTTTTTCTAGAGTTACAAGATTAGATTAACAGTTGAAAATTAACCAGTGTAATTCAGCACATTACCAGAATACAGGACCAAAAGGCTGTGATTACCTCAACAGATACTGGAAAGGGGGCTGCTAAAATTTAATTTTTACTTATAATAGAAGCTATTAGGAATCTAAGAATAGACAGAAAAATTTTAATTTTTATATCAAGTATCTATAAATAAATCAAACATTAAAAGTCCTGTTTAATAATGAAGTCCTGAAATTTTCTCCCTTGGGTCAGGAACAAAATGTGGAAACCCACTATTGTTAATTCTATTCAATATAATACAGGATAACTAGCCGGGACTAAGAAAAATATAAATAACTAAAAGGTAAAAACAATTACAAAGGGAGAAAATGTTAAACTTATTATGGAAAATGCTATTGTATATATAGAAAACAATATAATTTGTAGGCAAACTACTATAATTAAGTAATTTAAAAAATCTGTATAAAGGGTTTTTATATCAACTTTATGTGCAATAAACAATTAAAAATAAAATGTAAAGGATACAAGTTTTAACAATATTGTACAAAACACATGTATAGTAATAATCTAATGAATGATGTATAAGATATTTTCAGAGAATTACAACATATAATTGAGAAAAAAATAAATAAGGCCTAAAGGGAATGATATCCCATGTTCATGAATTGGCAGACACAATATTATAAACATGCCATTCTTCTCAAATTTATTTATATATTGATAAAACCTTAGTTAAAATTCTAGCAGGAATCTCTGTGTTGGGGGGAAGTTTGTTATAGAAGCTAATTCTATAATGTATATGGAAATGCCAAGGAGAAAAACAAAACAAAACAAAACTTACAGTCTTAAAGAAGAACAAATTTGAGTGACTTTTAATATCAATTATCAAGGCTTTAAAAAGTACAAAAAATTAAAATTATATAGTAGTGGTACAAGGGAAGAAAATAATGAAAAAGGATTCTGAAAGGAGAAACAAATATAGAAACAAGCTATATGAAAAAAGGTGAATTAGAAGAGTAGGGGAAAACATAGTGTTTTAAACAAACAGTGAAGGGTCCAGTGAATTTCTGCACTGAAAAAAAATGAAAATGGGTGCATGTCATGCCATACACAAAAATATATCCAAATGGATTATAAACTTAAATGTGAAACATAACTGAAGGAATATCCTTATGAGCTTGGTGTATCTGTTATGTCACAAACAAGACACATGATTAATTTACTATATAGGAGAGAGTAATAAATTGAACTATATTATAATTAAGATATTGTTAAGAGAAGAAAAAGAAATTATAGATTGAGACCTGGTCTTTGCAATGTTTAATTCATATTCAAAAATATAAAGAAACTCACACATATCAAAAAGAAAAAGACAGTTCTATTAGTTTTCTTTTGTGACCATAATAGTTTACCACAGACTTAGTGTCTGAAAACAATATGAACTTACATCCCTGAAGTTCTGCTAGTTAAAAATCTATGACGTCAGGAGGGCTGCATTCCTTGCTGTAGGCACAGGGGTGAATTCATTTCTTTGCCCATTCAGGTGTTGGTAGAAATCAGTTTGATGAGGTTGTAAGAATGAGATCTCCATACCATTCTGACTGTCAGTTGGGGACCGCCCTTAGCTCCTATAGGCACCTCTCCAGTTCTTTTAGGGGTACATCTCAAAATCAATGACAGGGTATCAAGTCATTTTTATACTGACATCATTCTGACCTTTTTATCTGACTTCTACTTCCACTTTATAGAACTCGTGAGATTTTAAACTGGGACCATCCAGTTAATCCAGGATAATTTCCCCATTTCAAAATCTTTTACCTTAAACACATCTACAAAGCTCTTTTTGCCATGCAAGCTAACATATTTACATATTTACAGATTTTTGGAACAAGGTATGGAATTTCTACCAATTACAGCAGTCAACCTAGTTAGAAATGTGAGCGAGTGACTTGAATAGGAGTATCACCAATGAGAATGTATCAATGATTTTAAAACATAAAAAATGCATCATTCTCATTAATGATAAGGGAAATACAAATTAAACCAAATAAGTCAGTGCTACTCTACACTAACCAAAATGGCTAATATAAAAAGACCACAAATACCATGTTGGTGAGAATACTGAAACTCTTATCCACTCTTCATGAGTTTGCAAAATTGCAGAATCATTTTGGGGCCTGTATGTCGGTAGCTGCTCAAGTTGAACACATGCATATTCAAAAGCCCATCGATTTAAATTCTAGGTACATTTCCAACAGTGCACATATGTGCACCAAACATATGTACTGAATATTCATGGTAGTATTATTTACAATATACAAACTCTGGAAATAACTCATATCCTCTAAGAGTAGAATGCATTAATAAAATATTGGTGTATTTCTTTCAATGGAAAATATACAGTAATGAGAATAAATAAACCGCATAATGAAACAAAGAAGTATGAATAGCTCATAATATTGAAGGAAACATACCAGAAATAAAGGAGTACATACATTGTGTAATCTCATTTTTCTATCTTTAAGTACCAGAACAATTTATCATGTTAGATATTAGAGTAGTGATTACTCTTGAAAGAAAGGGCACTTCTGAGGGGCTTTGGGTATTATGTTTTTTATGTGTATAAAGTTTACTTTATGAGTGTGTTTACTTTATGAGTATGCTTACTTTATGAAAATTCATCAAGCTCTACATTTCTGATTGTTTTTGCTTTTTAAGTGTGAAATTACATAGTTAAAAAATCAAAGGGTTTCCATCCCTGGGAAATGTATGGGAAGACAACATCCAAAGTCAGAAACACGGCCTGGAGCAATTTCTCTTGAACTTCAGCAGTATTCAGATCTCTTTTAAAATGAAAATAGTTCTCATAATCTGTCATGCTCTGTGAAGTCCACGGCAAACATCTTTAGATGCAACGGTCCATATATTTTGCAAAAACAAAGAGGCTATAAAAAAAAATTGTGGAGAGACAAAAGTCTGTGGATTGGGATAGGGGGTCGCAGTGCGGGGCCCAGATGAACCAAGAGCACATGGGCAGTTTTCTGTGCTCCTACCTAACTCAGGTACTTGATCTTCTGTGTGTGGCAGGTGGGATATAAGTGGCTCAACTGTGTTTTTATTGCTAGAAATAAAAAGTACATTTTGAATTGGGATATAGTGTCCTGAATGCTTCCATGCCATTTAAAGTTCAAGGGTGGTGAACATAAGTTATGGACACAAAATAAGACTATGATACTAACAAAATATTTGTTTAAACACAACAGGAGAAGTTTTTTTTCTTTCTTATTACATTTATTGTGGTGACCTTAGTTAAGAAGGTTATATAGTTTTCAGGTTTATATTTCCAATATACATGGTCTTCATATTGCATTGTGTGCCCAGCACCCAAAGTCAAATAATCTGTCACTGTATATTTGACCCCCTTTACCCTTTACTACCCCACCTCCACTCCTCTCCCCTCTGCTAACTACCATACTGTTGTCTGTGTCTATGAGGTTTTTTTTTCTTGTTTGTTAATTTGTTGCTTTCCTTTTATATCTCACATATGAGTGAAATCCTATGGTTCTTAACTTTTTCTTTCTGACTTATTTTACTTATCACGATATTCTCAAGGTCCATCCACATAAGAGCTAATTTCTTGCTTTACACTTGTACAATAATATAAAAAACTAGCATTTAGGTATAGATTAGAGAGTCAGTCTGCACATATATTGTTGCACTTATTCCCAACTGAATGCTGAATGCATATAATTATCTTTATTGACCACCTATGGTGTTTTTTTCCAAGCAATATCTTCCCTCAGCAGCCTAACCCCCTGAGGCAAAAGTCATAACTCTCTCTGTAACGGACCATCTTCCTTCGCCTCCACCATGATCTCACTCCAACATTGCAGAGCTTATGACCTTATTTGGGTTTCTTTCTACCCTGTCTTTAGACTAAAGCTGACTTTAGCAAGGGTCTCTATGTTGCTCATTTCACGAAGTCTTAGCCAAGTGACTGACACTTAGGAGGTTCTCAGTTAATGTTTGTTGAAAGAATGAAAAAGAGACACTGAAAGTAAGAGAATCTCATTTTCCCAAGGGCAAAATCATCCGTATCATATTTGAACCCAGCTTTTTCTGATTCTAATTTCAAACTTTTCTATTAAGTCACACTAAATGGACATGGAGCCTCTATGCATTTTTCAATTTCTAATATTGAAAGTGGAAACCCCTTCTGTCCTTAATACTTTTCTCTCACTTCCACATTTGGATTCGTATTGGGCTTTCAGGCGCCAGGCAGGGCTCCCGCTGCCCAGGAAATAGTGCACATGGGCAAATGCCAGTTTCACATAATTTAGGAGAGAGAACTGCATTCGAGGTGATTTACATAAAATTGTGCCCATCTCTGTAGAAAAGGCTCTGGTCAACAAAGCACAAATCAATCTGTTTGCTTCTAAACTTAAATTTTCATAAGTCATTACATAGTTCATAATCTCATTGATATAACTGAATTGAATTTGCAGAGATTATTCTGTGTGAGAAGGGACTTTCGAGCTATTTAAACTGCTACTATTCAATAGATAAGACCTCTCAAGTCTGACCTCTGTTTTACATTAAATTTGTGACCTAATTTTCATTTCTCTCTAGAATCTCATTTTGTCAGATGAGGAGTTCTCAGAAGATTTTATACCTGACACTTTCATATTGGCAGGTGCAGAGAGAAGGGTAAAGAAAGATGTGCGTTCACATGGGCTGGAATGGGGGCATGATAGTCAGTTGGTTAATCAAGTGGATTTGGGGGTCAGTGATTCTTAGGTTTAAATATGGGCTCCCACATATAATGACTGCCTTTGAACATGTTGCTGAGCCTCCCTAAGCTTTAGTTTTCCTATATGTGTTATGTAGATAGCATTCGGAGCTATCGCATATATTTTTTTATAAAACTTACGTGTAAGCATCCAAACCATTCCTATTAACATTAAGCACTCTGTTATCCACTGTTGTTTCATTATATGGCTGATAGAAATTTGTATTATTAGTTCTAAACACTGCAAAAACAAATAAATAAATCCACCTGGATTGCAGGGTAAACTGGGAAAAATCCAGGCAAATTGCTGAATAGTCAGTTTCTGCTTTTTGCTGTAATTATTTACATTGTCTAGCACCTTAAAATTTAAAAAACTCTTTCCTTTAACTTATTTCATTTGGGTATCTCAAAGCAATGTTTGATCAGAAAGAGATCATACTATCCTCCAGTTGAACAGATGAGGAATCCAAGGCTCTAAGAGTTTAAATGAATTATCTGGAGTAGGTGGTAAAGTGGGACCAAGACTTGAGTGTTATAAATCTCAGGCCAGTTATATTTCTGTAAGTGAGCTTTGTTTTGCTAGCGCTTGGAATGTCATGAAGCAAAGGCAGAGGGTCCATATTATTCGTAGAGATGTGACTCCAGTGACTGACCAAAAGTAAACATTTTTGTTTGTTTCATTTTCCTCTATTGGAAACGAACAAACGAAAACCTATGGGCTATGGATTCCAGGAAGCATCAGAGAAGCAGGAGCGCCATCTCTGTACACTTTGAAAAGGAACAACTGGGCTAACACGCTGCTGCCAACACCCCAGCAGCTCCGCCTGCCCCACCATGGCTGCCCGGCCTCCGCCGGACGCAGCTCCGGCCCGGTGGCCACAGGGTTGACGGCCCCAGGCTCCTGGAGGAACAAACTTGGGGATGTATCAAGTATGACACAAAAGGTAACAGTTAATGTACTTTTCATGCCCGTAAGTAACTCTTTATGGCATAATACATCACTCCTTTTTTCACCGATTCTGTTTCAGTGCAAAATTATTGAAGTACTAAATTCTTCAAGAAATTATAAAATAAATTTAACATACATCTTTATCATGAGGCAGCAATATCCTATGGCACTTGTTTGGAAGTTTTTAGAGAGTACACCCTTATTTATTATTAAAAGAATCTTATATGCTACCCCTAATACAATATAAATGAAAAATCTTGAACTTCTTTAGGACATTTGCTTCTTTATTGGCAGAAAATGTTTCCTTGCTTCTGGACTTCCTGAAACACCATCAAGAATCATAGAAACAAGTTTTGAACAATGGATTAAAAAAAAAAAACTACAGAGGAAGTTTTTCCCTTTCGTTAAGGACAACAGAATAGAAACAGTATCTGTTAAAAAAAATCCTCAAAGAAAATATTTTCTCTTCAGCAACCAAGATTAAATGCTTGAAGATCCAGCTTCCCTGACCCACGTTGAAATAATATTTTCACTAAAAATGTTGTGCCTTTGACTGATGGAAGTTACTATTTTCATCAAAATTATTCTTATAATTGTTCTCAAAGGACATTTACTTTAATGGGATAAGAGTAGAAGAGAATCATTTAAGAAGTCTTCATTCACCCTGCCATATAGTTTTTTTCTGGCTTATGTTTACACTGGATTATCAAATGTAGTTCATACACAAATTAAAATATATTCTAGAGCAGTGCAACTGACATTAACAATTAACTTTTAATGTTTTTTAGTTACAAAGATTTAGGCAAAAATAAAATACTCAAAACAAGCAAAAGGAGGATTTTGCATAGCTGAGGAGGAACTATTTCAGGAAGTGAGGACTTTTTTCCCTGTTTGTGAAGTATGAAGGCATTATGAGTACGAGTGTAATGTCCATAGTTTTTAATTTTATTGATTACAAGGAGCCAGATCCTATCCTACACTGGTCAGTTCTTAAGGCAAAAGTAATAATAACTACATCTTGTATATTTGCCAGAAAAAATTAGCTGTACATATTTGGTGCTTAATGGAATGCTGAAATCATTTTGATAAATATCCAAAGTCTAATATATCCAGAAATTTAAAGAAAGGAATAAATGTTTTACATGGAGAGTGTAGGCAAATTTAATTTTGTATATATTTACTAGAAAATAAATCTGATGGAATTAAGGCCAAGGATATTTGAATAAGTCCAAATTACAATTTTAAAGTGGCTTCTTCTCATTAAGGAGAAATATATCCAGGTCCTAGTCAAACATTGATTAGAAAATGGATTATCTAGATCTAGGAAATTTAACTGTCAACTAGACAAGATGTCAGGATGTTGTATGAAAGAGACATAGAATTGGAACTTTTGAAAGATTTTTCTATCCAAACAACCATGAAAGTTCCTGCTTCCCTGTAAATGTTTCTTACCACTTTGATTGGATCGTGGTAACTATGAATGCAAATGCATATGCATATATGCATGTGATCTGTATGTGCTTTATAATTAATACTTCCATTAAAAGTATAATTCCCCCATAATTCATATTTGATCTAAGATATCTACTCTGCTATCTCATAGTTATAAAAATAATGTTGACTTTTAATCTGACAATGTTAACACATATCAGTGAAGAACAATATCTATTTGGCAAAGAACTTAATACTGAAGTTAGTAATGCAGAGTTGGGAGTGGATGACTGGAACAAATACAACAGAAGACAAAACAGATAAAACCCCATTAGAGTTATCCCCAGCTGTTCTCAGTCTCATTAATACTCCAGTGAGGCAAGGTGGATAATTAAGTTCAGACCCGTATCACAGGTACCAGCATATTGATTGAGTGACGTGTAGTATTTATATATTGTTCTGTTAATTGCTGATGAGTGATGATTAAGAAAGTGTCAAATATATGGTGGTGAAAGGAGATTTGACTTCAGGTGTTAAACACACAATGCAATATACAGATAATGTATCACAGAATTGTACTTTTGAAACATACATAATTTTATTCACCAATGTATTTTCATGAAAAAAAAAAGGGGGGCGCTCTGAAGTTTGACTTTCTGGACTCTGCTCCTGGCTAGTGAGTAGGACTTTGGGTAAATTCCTTAGCATCTCTGTGCCTCAAATCCTATTTTTTAAAAATTGGGAATAATGATAGTGAGTACCTCAGAGTTTTGTGAAGATTAAAGAGACAATGAGAATAAAGTGCTTGAAATAATATCTAGTACATGTTGAGAACTCAGTAAGTGTTACTACATTAATGATAATACTAATTAACTAATTAATGTAGCAACACTATATTAATTAATTTTTTTATTATTTCACATAATAAGCCATTCTTCAACCATGACAGGCTTTGCAGCTATGAATGTTATAAGCCGATTTTCTTTGAAAGTACTTCTCAGTACATGGACCCTTCTGTCCTCTTCTCACTCCTCTATTCTCTGGCAAAATTATGAAATTACCTATAACAAAAGCCATAATAATTTCTAATCTTTTGTTTTAGCATATGTAGGAGCAGGATTGGAATATTATAAAACCGTGAAAATCCCATATTTTATCACATCTCGGTCTTTTTGCTAAGATCAAGTGTAAAATCCTATATTTAAAAACTTTAATATGTAAAACAAATTTTTAAGGCACTATAATTAAGTACAAAGATGTATAACAGGAGTTAAATTTAAAAGCGAGGATATGAAATGCCATTTTACCAGCCAATTCAATTATTTTTCTAAGTTTCTGTTTAATCATGTTATATGTGTATGCATATATACATGTATGTTTCCATGTGTATCTGTCTGAAAAGAAACTACATAGAAGGTATCTAAATGAATTTAAAAAGATCTGACTCTTACTTTGGACAAAATGAAGTTCTGTAATATGTGGAGGCAATTTAGCTCTAAATTTTAATTTAATTTAAATGCTGCAAACACTGTGGTTCAGGCTCTCATTACCTCTTGATTAGCTCAGTTTTTCCCAGAGTGCATTTCATATTACTCTAGGCCCACAAAATTTTCTGTGATCACATAAGTTTTGCAAATGCTGCAAATTCTTTTTCATTATTGGAGATGCACAATACTTATTAGCATAATAAAGTTTTTGCTTTTTTCTTCAGTTAAACATGCACATTCATTTTTTACCCTTGCTGAAGCCTGGGTTTTCAAAATGTATTTGACAAAGAAAAGTTTTAACATGTGTATTACAATAAACATCCTGCACTCTTAACCTCCTGAATTTTACTAAGAATACAGAAACTTATCAAACGTATGCATGCACACATCACATGAGCCAGTTTGCATATCTCAGCATAACTTTTCTGGGTCTTTATGGAGTTAGAGGGGACAAGGCAGGGCGTAGGATGGTAGAGCTGTTGCCTGTGACACTGCTCAAGCAGGGAAGGTCTTCTCAGGTCTGAAAGCTCACTTGTTGCTGGGCCACAATTTTTAATTCTCTGACAAAATGTTACCTGTCTTGAAGAACTTAACCAATCAATTACGAACTTCAGTTTTTGGGAATGTGTACAAACATGATGTTAGATTGATTAATAAATGTTCTAGGTATCAGCAAAATCACGTTCCCCTCCAGGGAAATAAAGCAATGTCAAGGACAAGTGTCTTTGAACTCTATCCCTACCTTTAACTTTTCATCAATCTAGAGAGGCCCCGGCTTCATGCAGAAGAATCACTATTCCGTGGAGGGCACTTAAGGACAGGCTGTCCTGCTCTATGAAAACAGGCCAGAGCAGCCTTTTTTCCTCCCTGCTCTCTCTATTCCAAACCATCTCTCGCAGAACTAATGTTTTCAAAGTAAGGAAACCAAAATGTAAAAAATAAAGGACTTCTCTAAATATCATTGAGCTGGAAAATGGGAAGATAGAACTCTTTCATCTTTCTTTAAATGTTAATTGAGCCCCTGATATATTCAAAGCACTAGACAGGTAAGATGAGTTGAACGTAAGTACTTTCATCATGGTGTTGACTATGAGGTGGGTTTCAAATACTTAAACAATCACCTGTAACATTATATGCTAAATGCTGTGAAGGAAGTAGTACGTGCTTATTCAAATTTGCTCAACACGTTTATTAAATGCTCACTATGCATTTACCCCAGCTCGATGTTGTTGCAAGAAAAATTAGTAAGATAGAGTCTGTTCTTGATATGCTTATGATTTAATGGGGGAGGCCATGTGAGCTGATCATTTCAAAGTAGTATGAGGATGTTAATAACTAACACCTTTCTGAGTGCATATGACTTAATAGGTCCCTTTTCTAAGCACTTTGAATATATTTATTCAATCATCATGACAAAGCTTTAAAGTCAGCACTATTTTTTCCCCTGGAGTGTAAATTTAGACAGTGAAACAAGAGTAGTTAAAGGAAGCTGTCCAAGGTCACCCAAGGGACTGTGGAGCTGGAATGTGGATACAGAATGTCTGACTCTGGAGCCTACACTAGTAAGTTCTGTGCCAAACTGCTTTGAGGAGCTCTTAAAATAAAACTTGGGGGATATAGGTCTAATACACATAAAAAAACATTATAAAACACTTAAGACAGACTGTAATAGTTTAGGTAAAGTGATAAAAGTCCTAGTAACACTGGACAGCCCATCTTATACCTCTTCAGCTTAGCATTTTTCTCAGATTCTTACTTCCGTAAAGTATCATCATCATTACATTGAAATAGTCCAGGGTAGGTTTGGTAGCCTTTCGCTTGATAGTGCACTGTCCTGCCATGGTCTCATATAATGGTGTTATGAGATGCATGAGCAACATTCACGTTCTAAGTCTAACACATGATTAAATTTGAAAGATGACCAAAATAACTGGTCTTTCTTTTCCTGACCCTTTGCAGACACAGGGTAACTTTAAAGGACAATGTGTGGAGTTAGGTCTGATAAATGACACACTAAAAAGCAGCCACCAGAGACAGCTGACTCCTGGTCTCAGTTCGAGGTGTTTGATGGCGCTGCCTTGGTGGACACGCAGAGGCCCGGGCTATGGATTGTGAAAGTCACAGGCTGCCAGGCTGTCAGTTGGTTGCTTAAGTAAGAACTAGGGGGAAGTTCAGATTAATAAGAGTTAAATATGTAAAAAAAAGGAGGCTGAGCAATGCTGCTGTAGAGAGAATAGGGATTTATAGAGATCTTCTAGTTACAATGGTTTTGTCATTTACTAGATGACATACGTCTATAACTGTCTTATTATTCGATGCCACTATTCCATTTTAAAATAAATGATTTCAGTAGTCAGGAGATTTAAAAAAGGGCAAAAGAGCTTGTGTAAGAACTTATAAAGCTCTCAAGTTCTCCAGAAAGCAGGTAATAAAGTATAATTTGAGCAAAATATTTTTGGATGTGAAATATCTGCCATGGAGGTTGAAGTAATGTCAGCAACCACATGAAAGCCAGAAGGTATATCACTGAAGAAGAATCATTAGCATCTACTTCAGCAGTTTCTTTTTATTTTGGAAGATTAAGCTTAAAGATGTCAGTTTAATATAACTGGTAGCAGTGGTTGTCTTTATATATCACTCTATAAGCATGGTTTTCAATAACCTTAGGTGATTGTTTTTCTAAATTAATTTTGCTCACTTTTGTTTCCAATACTATTCTCATGGCAGCATTTAACATAAAATGCAGTATTAACTGGTAATGCATTGGTTTTATCTGCAGAAGAAAAACCTCATACAAAGTTAAAAATGAAATCAGATTTATTTATTTTTATTGTTGTTCAATTACAGTAGTCCCAATTTTTCCCCCGTTACTCACCCCTGTTCCATCCCCCTCCCTCAGCCAGTCCCCGCCCTGTTGTCTATACCAGTCTATACCATGGGTCCTTTATACATGTTCCCTGACTACACCCTTCTCCTTTTTACCTTCTCTATCCTCCTCCCCCCTCCCCTCTGGTCATGATCAGTTTGTTCTTTATTTCCATGTCTCTTCTATTTTGTGCGTTTGTTTGTTTTATTCATTATGTTCCACTTATAGGTGAGATCATATGGTATTTGTCTGTCACCACCTGGCTTATTTCACTTAGCATAATGCTCTCCAGTTCCATCCATGTTGTCACGAAGGGTAGTAGCTCTTTCTTTATGCTGCACAGCATTCCATTGTGTAAATGTACCATAGTTTTTTGATCTGCTCATTTACTGATGGGCACTTAGGCTGTTTCCAGCACTTGGCTATTTTAAGTTATGCTGCTATGAACATTGGGGTGCATAAGTTCTTTTAAATTGGTGTTTTAGGCTTAAGGTATAGTCCCAGCAGTGGAATTGCCCAGTCAAAAGGGAATTCCTTCTTTCGTCTTTTGAGGAAATTCCACACTGTTTTCCACAGTGGCTGCACCAGTCTGTCTTCCCACCAACAGTGTACCTGGCCTCTTTTCTCCCCACATCCTCATAAGCACTTGTTTGTTGATTTATTAATGATGATCATTCTGACCAGTGTGAAGTTGTATCTCATTGTAGTTTTAATTTGCATCTCTGATGGCTAGTGATGCTGAGCATCCTTTCATATGTCTCTGGACCCTCTGCATGTCTTCCTTGGAGAAGCATCTGTTCAGGTCCTTTGCTCATTTTTCATTGGATTGTTTGTCTTCCTAGTGTGGAGTCATATAAGTTCATTATATATTTTGGAGTTCAATCCCTTGTCCGAGGTTTCATTGACAAATATGTTTTCCCATACAGTTGGTTCCTTTTTCATTTTGCTGATGTTTTCTTTAGCTGTGCAGAAGCTTTTTAATTCGAGGTAGTCCTATTTGTTTATTCTTTCCTTTATGTTCCTTGCCCTTGAAGATATATCGGCAAAGATAGTGTGGCATAGGATATCTCACATTTTACTGTCTCTGTTCTCCTCTAGGACTTTTATGGTGTCATAACTTATATTTCACTGTTTTATCCATCTTGAGTTTATTTTGGTGTATGGTGTAAGCTGGTGGTCAAGTTTCATTTTTGTGTATGTACCTGTCCAGCTCTCCCAGCACCACTTCTTAAAGAGGCTGTTTTTACTCCATTTTATGCTCCTGTCCCCTTTGTCAATTTTTACTTGACCATAGAGATATAGGTTTATTTCTGGGCTCTCAATTCTATTCCACTGATCGATGTGTCTGTTCTTATACCAGTACTAGACTGTTTTGATTACTGTGGCCTTATAATATAGTTTGATATCAGGTATTGTGATTCCTTCTACTTTGTTCTTTCTCAAAATTGCTGAGACTATTCAGGATCATTTTGGTTCCATACTAATTTTTGATCATTGGTGTCTGAGGCTTAAAATAGAAAAGCAATTAATTTGCTTTTAATAATGTTTCAAATACTCATCCAATGATGAAATTAACATAACATTTTGGAAATGCATTCTATTAAAGTGAAAAATTTAATATTATTCTGAATTTTTAAAAAATTCTGTTAAAAAGTTAAACATGAAAGTAAAATTATTTGTTTTTACAGCGATACATTATAGAGAAACTCATTTGATGACAGTTCCCTTGCTGTACAAAAACTTTTTAATTTGATTTACTCCCATTTGTTTATTTTTGCTTTTGTTTCTCTTTCTTAGGAGATGTATCAGTAAAAATATTGCTACGAGCAGTGTCTGAGGTTTTGCTGCCTATATTTTCTTTTAGGATTTTTATGGTTTTGGGGACTAATATTTAAATCTTTTATCCATTTTGAATTTGTTCTTTTGCGTGGTGTAAGAAGGTGGTCTAGTTTCATTTTTCTGCATGTATCTTATATCTGTCCAATTTTCCCAGCACCATTCATTGAATAAACTATCTACCATCCATTGTAGGTGCCTGCTCCCTCTGTTGAATATTAATTGACTATAAAATTGTGGGTTTATTTCTGGGCTGTCTATCCTGTTCCATTGATTTATGTGTCTGTTTTTATGCCAATATCATGCTGATTTGATTACTATAGCTTTATAGTATAGTTTGATTCCACATAATGGAATAACATACTTTCTGATATATCTGATAAGGGGTTAATATCCAAATTTTATAAAGTACTTACTAAACTCAACACTAAAAAACAAACAAACTGATTAAAAAAATGGGCAAAGGACCTGAATAAACACTTATTGAAAGAGGACATACAGATGGCTAATAGACATATAAAAAGATGCTCAACAACACTAATTATCAGAGAAATGCAAATTAAAACCCAATGAGATATCGCCTATCGCCTGTCAAAATGGCTATCATCAATAAATCAATAAACAAGTGCTGGGAAAGATGTGGAGAAAGGGGAACACTTTTACACCATTGGTGGGAATGTAGATTGATGCAGCCACTGTGGAGAGTAGTGTGGAGATACCTCAAAAAAATTAAAAATGGATCTGCCTTTTTACCCATCGATCCTAATTCTCGGAATTTATCTGAAGAAACCTGAAACACTACATCAAAGGAACATAAGCACCCCTATATTAATTGCACTGTTATTTATAGTCACCAAGATATGGAAGCAGCCCAAATGTGGGACATTTATACAATGGTAGTACTACTCAGCCGTAAAATAGAAAAAAAAATTTACCTTTTGTGACAGCATGGATGGACCTGGAGAACATTATACTAAGTGAAATTAGCCAGTCAGAGGCAGACAAATACCACATGATCTCACTCATATGGGGAATCTAATGAACAAACTGCACTAACAAGCAAAACAGAGACAGGCTCATAGATGGAGAACACGATGACAGGTATGGTGGGGGAATTTAAGGGGTACAGAGATCAAGCAAAAGCCTGAAAGGCCTCATGTACATGGACAACAGTGTCGTGACTGCCGGGGGGAGGAAGTATAAGGGGGTAAATGGAATAGAAAAAAATACAATACAAAAGATAAATAAAATGAAATAATATTCATTAATAAATTCATTCGAGCATCACTGAACTACTAAATTAGAAAACCTGGAAACTAGAATGTATAGTTCGCTAAATTATTAATTAAGTAACTTTAAGGAGGAGTATGTACTCTTAATTGGTGTTAGTACACAAATCATTCATTAATTTATGCAGTCAAGCTGCCGTATGTACAGAAGTATAAACTGAGTATATCAAACTTAAAAATGTTTTCATGTAAACAGTAACTTGAAAATTTTAGTGACAAAACTAATGCTGATTAGGAAAAACTAGACTTCAACATTGTGATGTGCGTAGTATTTCTTTGCTGCTTTTTATCAATAAATAAAAATATTCAAAAAGTTAGAGATCTGAATTTTGTTTTTTGTTTTGAAAAGAAATCAGTTGAAGTTGTTTAATAAAAATAGTCAATGAATAAAGACTGGAAAGGTTCAGCTTTTCAAGCTTTTGGTGAATTGCAGTTATTAAAAAAGTTTGCAAAGGGAAAAGCATGAAGTGGCACTGCACAAAAACAAGGGAGAGACGGAGTAATTTGAACTAGTTGTTGAACAATTATAAATTGAAAATTATAATTTTATAATTAAGTTTTGGAATATATAATACTTGAGGGGAAGTTTATTTTTTAATTGGATATAATATTTTAATTGTATATGTTTATACTCTTGACCATAATGGAAAGGTGAAAAAGCCTACAATTTCATAGCCTTTAAATTTGGTACAACATTAAGAATAATTATAAACAAAGAATACTTAAATGATTTTTTTTGTAAATACAGTAGTACAAAAGAGTTTGAAAATGAAGACAACAATACAATAGCTGTAAATATATTTGAGAGAATATATTTATGTATTTTAATTAGTAAAATTTTAAAATTAGGACATTCATTTAGCAGACTTTTGGCTATGTTAACTCAGCACCCACAGAAAATATTTCTGTATTAAAATCGTTATATTCATAATGTAAATTTATAAATAGTATATAAATATAATGTTACTAATATTTAAACAAGTCGTAATATAATTATGTGAAAGATTATAACTATAGAATGTATTATTATAGAAGAATACAGGAAAGTTTATGATAAAATTTTAATTAATAAGACTTTTCCTTAAAAAGCATTTTTTATTCCAAAAATTATCTATTATGTAATATTAAAAACTGATATAGCTAAGTGATTAAAGTACTGTGTGTGTGTATATATACACACACGTGCACTAAAATAATTATTCTTATGTTATTTGTATTAGAGCAGCAATATAAGTACTTTTTAAAAAAGATTTTATTTATTTAGTTTTAGAGAGGGGGAGAGAGGGGAGAAACAGCAATGGGCAGTTGCCTCTCACGCGCCCCCTACTGGGAACCTGGCCTGCAACTCAGGTTTGTGCCCTGACTGGGGAATGGAACCAGTGACCCTTTCGTTTGCAGGCCAGCGCTCAATTCACTGAGCTACACCAGCTTGGGTGCAATATAAGTACTTTTAAAATATATTTTTTCCTTTTTATATAAATATATTGTCTTACTTTTTAAATTAGTTGTTAAAACACATTATAAATAAAATGTGAAATTTTATCACACCTATTTATAAAATATTCTGGTTTGTGAAATTAGTTACATGATTATGCTAGGTGTAGGAAATAGAAGGTGCGTAGGAGTTAAAGCAAAATTTCTGCATATTCTGACATATTTTATGATAGCTTCATGTATATTTGAGGTGAAAATTTCATATTTCTCAAATATTTGGGAGTTTTTGCTCCCAAAAAATAAATTGTGTTTTTTATTTTTTTCACTTATATTTCATAGAAACTTTTCCTCACCTTCCACTAAACATTTATTGTTGTTCTTATAATTTAGGTAGTCTTAGCTGGACCCACTATAGAATAAAACAGGAATTATTATTTCATAATGAATCTGTCTTCTAATCCTCTGCTTATTGATAGAAGTCAATAGGGCAGGACAATTAACAGTATATTTCAAAACAATAACATGCCCAATAGTATACTATGCCCTTGCTCAAGACCGAAATTTTGGATATACTGTTCTTGACAACTGGCTTCTGTTCTCTGCACAACTCCGTTTTCAAATATTTGGAGTCATTCCTAACTTGGGATCAGGGGAAGAAAGAGCTTTTGAGACCCTGACAAGAAAAATGCGTGAAGCTGGAAGGCAAAGAATACATCCTGGAATGTCCTGCACTTGCTTGGCCCACTTATACTGGAACAGGTGAATGAAACAGGTGCTGAGTCCTTGGGACATTTGTGACAAAGTCTCTGGAATGTCTGATCATTTAGGTGAGGAGACTGAGGCTCAGCACATTGGAGGGCGGTGATAATTTGGAGGTGGTATGCCTCATTCCAGAGACTGACATGTGGCAATAACAACTTACTATATTGATATAGTTCGAAGTGCCTCACAATCTATAAAAAAGGATCTATTTATAACCCAATAAATTTGTAAAATGAGTTCTGTAGCATGTCATTTACCTATAACCATACCTAATATGTAGTAACTACCATATTTTAATAATTTGTCAAGTGATGGGGTTATCAGATATTCATATTTTCAGAAAAGACTAGGATATTTATTAGCTTACTTTTGAACCTGGATGCCTAATATAGTTATACTCGTATTATACAGGGTGGGACAAAAGTGGGTTTACAGTTGTTCACATAGAAAATAATAAAATAATTAATAAATAATATACAAGAATAAACTGTGTTTCCTGTACTCACACTGTAAACCTACTTTTGCCACTTTGTATACTAAGGTAACCATTAAATATGGAAATCAAAATCTTTCTATGTTTTCACCAATATGGAGCTATTTTTATTTCAAAAATCATTCTGTCAATCAACAGGATTTTGTTTTTGTTTTTCTTTCTGATATCAAACAACCAGGTTGACTATTTCCCCCATTGAATTGAATAAATCAAATCTGAATAAATTTGAATCCATTGGAGTGGTTTTCAATTACAACCTTACTTTGTCAATGGACACTCTTGTTTTTAAAACTTTTAATAAATGGGACCATGTGAGTTGTGCTCAAATACAAAAGTAACTGCTTTATGGATAAAATGGAATTACCTAGTTTAAATGGATGTGTGAATATAATTAAAACATTATACTAGTACATTTACATAGCTGCAGAGTTTTTGCATCAATATTTCTAACCTCAAGGTTGTAAGTAATTATGTATAATTGGTTTAGCATCTATTAAAATAATTAGATTACAGTGATGCAATTTAAAATGTGTGTGTGTTTTGGAATTAATTTTTAGCAATTAGCTTCCTCATAGATTGTATCAGCATTGTAATTTGAATTTTGCTTCCAGAAAGTTACTGATACTGCAGGTTTGGGAACTTTGTTGTTTGTCTGTCTGTTTGTTTTACTTTTAGTCCCTTTCCCATGCAATTTTGTTTAGTTCAATATAGGAAAACAATAAAATGACATGGCTGTCCTATCTCTCAAACTCAAGATAAGATTCTTAGTTTCCCCTCTGTTTCTTATATATTTTTTTTAAATCCACTCTAATTCTCTTTCTAGGTGTCTTATCATCCACATATTCAGAGTATAACACTGTCCACTCCACAGTGACACTGTGAAGATTAAATTAAGCAATGGACTTGGTGGTGCTGAGTCAACCATCTGACAAAACATACCTTCTTTCCACTATGAGATACTGCCTCCTTTATAGACCATCATATTTTCACATGGGAAGTCTGTATTATTGCTATCGTGGTGAAACTACCTTTGATTCAGCAAATACTCATTGGGACTTCACTCTGTGCTGGATACTGTTTTCGTTGTTGGAGATAGAATAGTGAAAAAACAGAGAAGTTTGCTTCTGTTAAAACAAAATTCAGCAAATAAATTTCAAAGATCTTTTTGGCTTTATTTGGCGATTCATGAATCAAGCAGCATCTATGCTAGCAGATAGAAAGGAGCTCCAAAGAGGCAAGAGATTTTATAGGCCGAGGAAGCAGCAATAGGAAGTTATATGAGGTCATTGCAAGGTTACTTTCCTTTATAGGGAATGACAGAGGTTTATTAGGCAGGTTACTTAACTAATGCTGATCAGGGGGCTCCTGACTGCCCAATTTAAGATGCCATTTATGGGAGAGCTGAAATTGTAATTTTCTTGGTTTGGTGATGTGGGGCTTAGCATAAACTACTCCATTTTGGGCCTATTGTCCTAACACGTCTTCTGGAGCAACAGTGAATATGTAGCAAAATAAAGAAACCATTTCATGTAGTGAGAAGTACTATTAGGTCAATGAGATAGGATGCTGTGATGGATTGTAAGGAAGCAGAGTGGGAAAACTACTCTTACTTATTGACAATTATATAGTATAACCTAAAGTTAATCTATGGAATATTTTTTGTTATTGTTTGTCAAGTAAATCTTCCATTCCCTTTTTCTTATGAAACGGAAACGTAGGCAAAGTGTAAGGCTCTTTTGAAATAAATTAGGTGGATCTTGTTCCAGCTATAAGATCTGACCTATTCCCACTGACACTCATATATTTTTTTATTTATATACTGGAGAAAAATTTAAGTAACTGGTAAAATGTCTAGCATGAAACAAACATTTGACAGAGGTTTGTTTTCTTTGTTTTATGTTGTTAATTTTCATGGGTCCCTAAAATATTTTTATTCCTCACTTACTTTTTATGGGTTTCTAACATTCTGTAATATATAGTACTTCTGTTTACTACATCAATCAATTTAAAAAATCTTCATTTTAATTTCAAGACTGTGCTTACTTATGGCCATTCAATCTCTGTTTGAATACATCCACTGACTAAAAAAAAATCCTTATAATTTTTCCTCAGTCAGTGGTTCACTGAGTCTGTTTGAGACTGGGATTAGAAGAAGCATTAAATTCATGGGGATTATCATTAATTGAAGTAATATTAAATAGTATAAAATTATGAACATTAAAATTATTATTAAAATACTAATTGGATATAATATTACAGGTTTTATTAATGTATTCCAGTTCCTTATATGACATTTTCCACTACTTAAACAGACAAGTGTTTCTGATGAGGTTATTGGTAGAACATGGGTAAGAAGCTAAAAAGAAAAAAAAGCTCTTTTTTTTCTTTTCTGAAAAGCTATTGTTTTAGTAACTTCTAGATTCGGAAACCCTGACCGCCAGTTCCTTTATTCAAAAACATTTATTCTCATATGCTTTATTGGAAGAGTTATTGCTTTAGGCAATAATGAGGCCATAAATCTGTTAGCTTCTGTTAAGATCCCTGGAAACACACAAGAGCTTTTGGAACTATTGTTTTCCTGAAAAGTGTAAAATCATCATTTTTGTTGATATTCATTTAAATAAGGGAAGTTTTTTCCACTTGGAGAATTGCTTTGATATAAACTTAATCATGAGGTCTCCAGTCTACAACAGTTTGAGGTGCTTTGGTTGAATAAAACAATTACATTCAGAAGATAATGTTGCTTAACAAAATGCATCCAAAATATCTACTAGATAAAGTTTGCATTTGGAAATCACTTGCATTCTAGGCAAACGATGATGCTCTGA
Organism: Mormoops blainvillei; assembly: GCA_004026545.1. NCBI lineage: Eukaryota > Metazoa > Chordata > Mammalia > Chiroptera > Mormoopidae > Mormoops > Mormoops blainvillei. Next base: position 48,346 of record PVJD01008272.1, on the reverse strand, counting down.
GCATTTGATTTCTAACTGGGAAATCTCTTGGAGAGATTGTGTGGAAGAGATATAGTGGTTATTGCTTCTTAATTTCTATAAGAAAGGATAGCTATTTCCCTCTTATTAAAATGGCAGAACTTATAACTCCATATGCAGGAGTAGAAATATAAGGAATTATATTGATTTATAAAGTTACACCATCTTGAAAAAAATATTTGACTTTGAATTAGAAAAATTGCATTTAAATGAACTGTTTGAACTTTATTAGCTATGGGAAGCTCAGACGTCTGAACCTCTTTTCTCATTTATGAGAAAAAAAAAGAATAGTAATAACCCCTGTGTGCCCAATGTAAGGGTTGCTAGATCATTATTCATTGATTCTTAGGTTTTAAGACTTCAAAACCACTGTTTAGGTTCAAGGAAGAGTAAGAACACGTCTTCCTTTGGATAGACCTATATATTCAGCCTACAACTATTATAATTTTGAATCTTCTTCTTATTTTTTATCTAAGTATTTCTTCACCCATAGTTGTTCAGAAAGTGTTACAAAGTATGTTCAAATTCCCCTCTTTAGACTTATTTTAGATAAATTTATTTAATTTTAGACATTAATTTTGTTTTTAGTCACTGAATGATACAAAGGCAGAAAATAATAATTAGAAAGTCGGAAGAGATTTAAAGTTTATTGAGTACCTTTTTTTCTTTTTTATTGTACTCTTTCCTCAGAGTAGAGTTAACCAAATTGCTCCTCTCTTCTCTAGAGCTGGGTGAACCATTTCTTTATTATTCCTACCCCCAAGACTGTGGTCCATCAGAATGGTACAATGTAAAGTACTGGAAATAAGGGAGCCCTGATTTGGATTTCTGGTTCTAGCAATTACTAGCCAAATTTTTGGGTCACTTTGCTTAATCAATTCTGATTTAAAATTGTATTACCTATAAACTGCTGACAATACTTAGCTTGCTAGAGGTTTCTACCAATAATACATGAGATAATGTAGGTAAATTGTTTAACCTGTACTTATACGTAAAAATACATATCAGTGGTGATGGGAACATGTCTAAAATGGCAACATATAAGAGGGCTGCTTGTCTTGTTGACAGGATGAGCATGGCTATATCTTGGCATTCATAGTACTGAACATGTACCTTTCTTAGGTATACATATTTCTATATGAACATGATTCCTGGTAAGTGTTCATTCTTCCTTAGGACTTGGTATGATTAGTTTCCAGAAGTTAAAAGTTGATTCCTCAAATTATAAGGCCCCTGATAGTTGACAAGATTTGGTCAACATGTTCCATCCAATATGTCAGATAATGTATATGTCAGTTAGGGTCCAGACAAGTTATTGAAACCGTGGTAGTTATTTTGCAGAGATAATTTAACATAGGCAATTAGGTAAACAAGAACGGAAAACTGAAGAGGCAAAAATAGCCTTCTCATCTTTGAAAAGAAAATATCAGTAGGCACTGTGCCCATGGTGGGACTGCCAGGTCATTGCTCATTGGCTTCCTGTTTATTAAGCCTCTGAAACCTGTGTTTATGCTCAGGGGAGTTCACACATGAATACCTCTTACACTGCACATGCCATAAAAACTCAGCCTATATCCATTATCTTTTTGAATCACCTTCCATTTTTCTATTTTGCAAATGCCTCTTTGTAGAGATAACATGGAGGTAATAACTGCAGTAGGCAACCACCAACTCTAAGGCTTATGAAACATAGGGGAAAGATTGATGTTATTGGAAGCTTAAAGTTTATGACAAAGATTTCTAAGTTGAAAGTGTGTCCCAGCTATTGGTCTTTAGGGATTTGAAGAGGTCCCTATGGGATTCTGAGAACAAGTTTTCCTGGCTGATTCTAGTACCTTAAAGACTTGGAGTCACTGGTAACTGCAACTGGCACCTCTCTAAGGTCATACAACGAAGCCAGTCTAGCGAGTGTGAGGGATAAAAGAAAATGGAACAAATTTCTCTGGCCAGGGTAAAGATATGTCACTGAGTGAGTGACAGAAATAGAAAATAAGGACAGAAGGCACAAGTTTCTTTTCTCTTCCCAAGACTTCCATTTTCACTCTATCACGCCTATCTGCAGAGCCTAACAGGAAGGGAGGCAGCAGCCAAAGACTTGTGATTTGTAAAGTTCTTGCTCTAATATGGTCAAGCAGAATACAGAAAGGTGGATGGGAGTAGAGGCTGTAGATCACTGGCCAGCAGGATGCAACAAGCGAATGAGGTGTAAAATGACCTGGTGACACACAGGTGAAGGGGACATAGTACTTACCTTCAATAGATTTGTTTTTGTGAAAATTCCTGGAAGTTCAATAAGAGCAAGAACTGAGGTAGGAATGGAAAACTTTCAACAGAGGAAGAATTTCAAGTGTCAAAACTTAAACAATGAAGAGAGAAACAAGGGTGCACAGCTGAAGGATAAGTGATTACAAAGGCATAGGGCTGGCATTGAGTATGATGTGGAGGGAATGGTAGGAAAGGGATGACTATGACTCGAATTAGATGGAGTTTTAATAGCTGAGCAGGCACAGACTATGGAAGGGTTGGAAAACCTAATGATGTTTGCGTCTTGTGCCCATGGTACGTAAGAGACATCAAACAGGCAATATACTTGTTCTAGTTAACTTGCATGGCTTATTGTTACTTGGGTGGATGGAACTTGACTACAAGTGGACACAGGAATACAGGAAATTTTCCGAATAGGCTGGACAAGGGACTGGATTTACTGTTCTCTGGGAAGCCTGTGTCATGCGCACAAGTAATTCAGGTTTAGAGGATTTGAAATTTTGCTTTGTATTTTGTCTATGTCACTGAGTACAAAATAATATGATTTCATAATTTACTAGTCTCCTTTTGGTTAGAAAATAAATGATTATCACTTTGAGTTGGATAAAAATCCAAATAAAGTTCCTTGAAATGACAGAGTAAGGGAAATGTTCATGTTCAAAAAGTAAATTTCATTTTTTTAAAAAGACAGACTAAATTATAATTCGCCATCTCAGCTACCTCACCAATCAGAGAGGCTGGGTGGTTCAAATCAACTGTCTGTGAAATGATTTCTCATGTTTTGGCCTATCAGGGTCAGTGGCCTAAGGGCAGATTCTTAGAAGCATAAGGATGTTTCTAGCACTTGGCTGTTGTAAATTGTGCTGCTATGAACATTGGGGTGCACAGGTTCTTCTGAATTGGTGTTTCAGGATTCTTAGGGTACAATCCATGCAGTGGAATTGCCGGTTCAAAAGGCAGTTCCATTTTTAGTTTTCTGAGGAAATTCCATAGTGTTTTCCATAGTGACTGTACCAGTCTGCATTCCCACCAACAGTGTAATAGGGTTCCTTTTCCTCCACATCCTTGCCAGCACTTGTTGTTTGTTGATTTGGTTATGGTGGCCATTCTGATGGGTGTGAAGTGGTATCTCATTGTGGTTTTAATTTGCATCTCTCTGATGGCTAGTGATGCTGAGCATCCTCTCATGTGTCTCGGGGCCCTGTGTATGTCCTCCTTGGACAAGTGTCTGTTCAGGTCCTTTGCCCATTTCTTAATTGGGTTGTTTGTCTTCCTGGAGTGGAGTCATGTGAGTTCTTTATATATTTTGGAGATCAAACATTTGTCCGAGGTATCATTGGCAAATATATTTTTTCATACAGTTGATTCCCTTTTCATTTTGCTGATGTCTTCTTTAGCCATGCAGAAGATATTTGTTTATTCTTTTATGTCCCTTGCTCTAGGGGATATATTGGTGAAAATATTGCTGTGTGAAATATCTGAGATGTTCCTGCCTATGTTCTCCTCTAGGACTTTTAAGGTGCCATGACTTATATTTAAACCTTTTATCCATCTTGAGTATTTTTTTGTGTTGTGTAAGTTGGTGGTCAAATTTCATTTTTTTGCATGTAGCTGTCCAGATCTCCCAACACCGTTTGTTGAAGAGGCTATTTTTACTCCATTTTATATTTCTGCCACCTTTGTTGAATATTAATTGACCATATAGACATGGGTTTATTTCTGGGCTCTCTATTCTCTTCCATTGATCTGTGTGTCTGTTCTTATACCAGTACCAGCCAAGAACTGGAAGCAACCTAAGTGCCCAACAGTAAATGAGTGGATCAAAAAGCTATGGTGCATTTAGACAATGGAATACTGCACAGCAGAAAGGAAGAAAGAGCTACTACCCTTCGCAACAGCATGGATGGACCTGGGGAGCATTATGCTAAGTGAAATAAGCCAGGTGGAGAAAGACAGATACCATACGATCTCACCTATAACTGGAAACTAATCAACAAAATAAACAAGGAAGCAAAACATAACCAGCAACACTGAAATAAAAAACAAACTGACAGTGACCAGAGGGGAGGAGGGTGGGGGATAACAGGGGAAAAGGAGGGGAAGGGTCATCAAGGAACATGCATAAAGGACCCATCAACAAAGCCAAATGGGGAAGGATTAAGGATGGGAGGTGGGGATGGGTGAGGATGGGTAAAGTGGTGGCAGAAAAATGTTGAGCAAAAAAAAAAAAAAGACAGAGGAGTCTAGGAATGGTATGGGATATTGATAAGTCAAAGAACTGATATGTACAACCCATAAACATGAACTAAGAGGCGTGGGGATGATGGAATGGGGTACAGGATGGAGGGGATAAAGGGAAGAAAAAAATGGGACAACTGTAATAGCATAATCAATAAAATATACAAAAAAAAAAGAAGCCTAAGAACACTCTTCTGTGTGTTCTTTGTTTAATGAAGTATTTGTTAAGATTAGGTATGCATCTAATGAACTATGTTAACACTGTTCATATAATTAATAAATTTAAAAATCAACAGTATAAGTCAAAATCTCTTAAACATTTAGATATTAAAGGCAAAATTAATCAAATCTCAAAAGACTTCAATAAAGTCATAAATCTAATGAACTGATTTATTTTAAATGACTCCAAATACCTCATACACATAAAATACTAGTTATTATAAAAAGATTTAAAGTACCTATCTCAAAATATTAATCCCATGGTTTTTTTATTTCATTATTATCTCTATACTAATATAATTTTATGTTTTCCTGGTGTTATGGCTTTATTCACTTACACACAGTAATTTTATCAATCTGAAAGCCAAACACTATAATCTCAAACTAAATGATATTTCATATTCTATGGCATTGACCTATACATTCCTCAGTGGGTCTAGGGATCTGGGTTACACCTTCTAAGCACATTGACACCTGAAGCAGTGTATTTGGGGTTGGGAGTCTTTGTAAATGAAAGTTTACTTATTAAGTAAGTGGTACTTTCCAAGTCTATATCCTTAGAGTTAGATGCTGATCTAGCTTTGCCTCCATGTAGGTAAAGTACTGGTTAAAGAGTGTTACACCGCAGTTCACAGTTTATTTGATTTTGCCTTATTATCATTTTATAATTAATAGGGAAATCCTGAAGTTTTATAACTCAGGAGATTAGGGACTGAGTTTATATAGACAACTTTCTGTTAAGGTTATGCAGATAATTTATCATTTTGTCACAGGTTGTTGGATTCTATGTGACTTAGTGTTTTTTGAAATCATAGTTTTTCCTGAAACATAGAAAAAGTACATACCATAATTTAAAAAATTTCATGTATTTGCTTTATTTCAGTAACTCTTTATTAAAATTAATTAAATAATTCTCATGGCTTAATGTATTTACCCTATTTTTGTATTAAGTTTTTATGATATTAACATTATTTTACATTTTCCACATTTGATATATTTACAGACTCATGTTTTTTCACACATTCAACTCAGTTTTATTAATGATAATTTAAATTATCTTTTTCATGTATAAGTTATTTTATCTGTTGGATACAACATTTAGCTGAAGCCTTTGTCTTTTGAGGTACCACTCAGAAAATTTTGAAAAACGTGGTGTATTTCTGGAAACAGCAAGTTGTTATGGTCCCATCTTCCTTTCCCCCCTACCCACATTTCAATGTGTGGGCATCTTCAGAAAGGCTCAATTCTTATGAAGGGAAAATTATTTTAAAGACCAACTTCAGGAAGTTATAAAAAACTTACCATAGTGTTCTTCATGAAGATTTTTATGGCTAGCATTTCTTGATGTCAGGCGTAGTGAGAGATTTAGAAAAATTGATCATTAAGGTCATCAGTTAATATTGATTTTCTGGTTTAACTACAAAATTAGTATTATTGTTGAAAAACTTATTGTAATATGAATATACACATCCTCTTTAACAATCCTAGGTGAAAATTCACCATGTTTTTTTCCCTGTCTTCTTGGTTCAGAACCCTACTTTTGCCAGCAAATTATGAGTAAAACCATCTTACCAGGACTAAGCCCCAGTCACTTAGCTCATAATTTAACTTTTGATAAAAATCAGATAAAAATCAAAAGAAAGAAGTGAGATGGATGGAACTGTTCATATTTTCAGGACTAGCGCACTCTCCCATACAGACAGACATAAGAATGAAAGCCAGATAAAACCAGAAGGCTGTTTGGTGAGCAGGAATCAAAATAAGCATAATTAGTTACTTATATTAGACAAATTTTTTAGGTTGGCATATGTTCAAGAATCTATATTCAAAGCAGAGTTGATCTTGCCAATAGAACTACCATAGACAAGCGAATGAACATAAGACCACAGTCTTTTGGACAGCTCTCAAACAGGCACTGCCAGAATTAGCAGAGGTTTTTAGAGTTAATAGCCAAGTACTTACGTAAGCATGAACGAAAATGAGAAAGTTGCAGAGAGAAGAAAAAGTCAAATGGTATAACTGATAAAGGGAGACAGATAAAGATGTGATTCAATGTTTCCTCTACAACCCACCTCCAACACAAGAAACACCCTTATCTCAGAACTTAAAAAAAAAAAGAAAGCCCTTAAATGTGTTTGCAATATCAATTTCATCATCAAGTGAAAAGCTTCTCATATAAATGGAATCTTAAAGATCTTGGAGTTTATAATATTTGGCTGAATGCATGTCAGCAAACTTTAACCATCCAAAAAAAAATTAAAATTGGCATGTTTTGGACAAGTCTCATTTGCTAAAGCCCAATTATTTATTTATTTGTCATTTCAGATGCCTTTGATTGTCACAGCAGTAAAACGGAAATGTAGGAGATAATGAGAGAGCATCAATGGCTGCTAACCTGGAACCAAGGAATGAGGTAGGCCAGTTTAATATCATATTTACTTATTTATTCAACAATTAATTAAAGTTGTTATTTGCCATTCTTTCATTTGTTCACTGGTATTTATTATCTTGTATAAATATGGCATTAGGCATTTCTTTAATAAGTTCACCAGCTAGGAAGGATGACTAATCCATTCAATGATGAATACTCCATTATGTTTTGGCTATAAAGTAGGATAGAGGCACAAAGAGATTATCATTACAGTTAGTTATATGAGTCAAGAAGTTTCACAGAGTGAGAGATATTTGAGTGGTAGATATTTGAGTGGTGTTCGGAAAAAAAAGTTAGGAGTTAACCAGTTATGACAAAAAAGAAAGGACATTCCAGGGATGGAAACAAACAACGGCACCGTTCAATGTGTGTAAGTCATGCGGTTTGGATGGGCACTTCTGTGTACATAGGGAACGAGAGAGACAGATCTGGAGGTGAAGACAGTAATAAGGGCTTGGAGGCTTAGCAAAGTAAACCAATGATCACCAGTTAAAATAAAAACCATCAAAACTCCAAAATTTCCAGTGACAGAACCAAGACCATGGTAGTAAATGACTTCAGAAAAGTAGAGAACTGTTTCATCAGTTAGAAAAGCAACTGTTGCTCAGATTCAAGGGAGGTATTCAGCTTCGTAGAGTAAGAGAGTAATCCATGAAAAATGCTCAGATCATCTGACAACAGGTTCTAGTACAACTACCATTTCATTACTAGTATATCACTGCAGTCTGTAGGCTTTTGAGGGGTTAGAAGCAGTTATTGTAGATCTTACAGTTTGCTCTGTTCTTTAGGTATTTTACTCTTATAGCTCTCTGTCTTCTTTTATTACAATTGACAGTGCAGTTGTAACTCTCCTGGCTTAAGCCCACCTCTGACTTGGTCTTCTGCATCTGCAGCACTTGTGGTCGATTTGAGTAAACTGCAGCTGCATCTCATTAAACAACCAATTGTTTGTTATTTAAACATTTGTGTGTATGTGTGTATCTTCAGTAAGACAGCTTTAAAATGGTGCAAACATAGTTTAGAAATTGACCTCGTGGGAGTTAAATTCACCCATTCTCACAGATAACTCAGGAATCTGCCAAACATTTCTCCCCTCAGTCCCCCCACAAGTTACGTATATCTAGTGACTAAGCTGGCATAGCAGGCACATAGACTCTCCAAAGCAGCTGAGATCAGCATGGATCAGAGAAAGTGGGTCTGAGCTTCCCATATTTGGCTGGAATCAGGGGTGTCCAACCTGCAGCTCGCATGCCATGTGCAACCCAGGATGGCTGTGAATGCGGCCCAACACAAAATTGTAAATTTACTTAAAACATTATGAGATTTTGTTGTGATTACATGTCACAATGTATTTAATGTGTGGCCCAAGACAACTCTTCTTCCAGTGTGGTGCGGAGATGCCAAAATGTTGGGCACCCCATAGACTGAATCAATGTCACCTGTACATCCCAACAGTTAAGTCTGGCACATATGGTGTCCTAGTTCATTCAGAATGATATAATAAAAAAAAAAGCACAGATTCGGTGGTTTATAAACAACAGAAATTTACTGCTCACAGTTCTGCAGGCTGGGAAGTTCAAGATCAAAGGACTGGTAAATTGTACCTCTGGCGAGAGCCCATTTTCTAGTTCATAGGTGGCTGTATTTTCAGTGTGTCCTCATATGGTGGGAGAGGAGGGGAGCCCTCTGGACTCTCTTTGATAAGGACGCCAATCCCAGTTATGAGTATAAAGCTGTTATGACTAATGACCTCTCAGTGATGCCACCACCAAATACTATTACTTTAGGCATTAGGTATCAACTTATAAATCTTGCAAGATGCAAACAATCAGTTTATAGCATATGAAAACATAGACCTCCATTCAAGAACCTATTTTACCACTTTCTGTTTTGCACAGCCCTTTCTATACAGAAACATTTTCTTATTTTTGCTACAAAAGAATTTATGCCTTTTGGCTTATTCTGCTAATTTAGTTCTTTTCATTATATCATCATCTTCTCATCATGTGTGTACTTTAACATAAAAGTTTTTGAAAACATTTTGCTATGTATCAAGTTGCTATTACACAATAATCTATCCTAAAGGAAAAATTCTAAAATGCCAACTAAAAACTTTATATACAATAGAGTTCAATAAAATGTTATTCATAATCATTGAAATCAGAAAAATGTTACCAGATAATCTATGCTCAATCAGTATTTTTTCAGTGAGTAGGTCTTTTATAATACAGAAAATTCTTCCCTGTGAACTTTTTATAGTGTGTAGCCTATGTCTCCCTGAGAAGCCAACAACTATTGTGCTGGGATCTTTCAATCATCCATCAGATACCACAGTTATATGGGCATGGATGATAACACGTATAGCTAAGTTAAAACTAAGATATACTTTGTATGCATTTTCTTCAAATGGTCATCCTTTATCATATAGGTGGCAAGTACATGTCAGGACCTGCCCTCACTTTCTTACTCCTACCGCACAAACAACAACACTATTTCTGACATTTGTCTCTGACAAATCCAGATATACCCTCTGAACCCATTGCAGTCCAGGGCTCAAGGATTCAAAGTCAATTGGCAGTCCATGTGTAGTAAACTCACACCCCATAGTGAGTAACCATACGTGGGATGAATGATAAATCCCTGAACATCAGCCTGTGTGAAGTTTTAAGGTAATGTCACACAAGTCTCCAAGACAGCCACATTCAGAATTTGTGGTCCACAAAACAAAGCTTTGAGAAATGAAAATCTATAAGTAAATTCTGGCTATACTACTAAATTGCTTCTGTTGTCATGGAAGTCACTTAACATTTCTGGACTCTGCTGGCTTGATAAAATAATTATAATAGTAATCATTGTACAAAATGCTTTGTAACCCTCAAGTAAAAATAAGCTTTGTTGGCTTAAAACATTGTGCAAATGTGCGATCATTATTTTCATTAATACTCATTTAGTAGTCAAAAATTAGTGACTAATTAGTATGTTTTGAGAACAGGGCTAAAACCTGAGGACACAAAGTTTACTAGAACATATACCCGTCATCAGATGGATTTATTGTAGACATTATTTTATTTGTTGCTGTTAATGATGGCATTTTTATTGCCTAATGACCAGGAGGGTGGTTCAAAGAGGAAATGGCTGATTTCATTCTATAAAATGGCTGAAGTCACAAAAGACCACATGTAGTATGATTCCATTTACATGAAATGCCCAGACTAAGCAAATCCATAAAGATATAAAGTAGATTAGTAGTTGCCAGGGGCTGGGGGAAGTGAGTAATGGAGAGTTATGGCTAAAGCATATGGCATTTCTTTCTGGACTGATGAAATGTTCTAAAATTGATTGTAGTGATGGTTGCACAATTCTGATTATACTAAAAATCACTGAGTTGTACATTGTAAGTGGGAAAATTGTATAGTGTATGAGCTGTATTTCATTAAAGCTGTAAAAGTGAAGCTACATGTGATCCTTAGAAATGCTTATGAGCAGGGCAGGCTGTATTCGTTTCTCACATTGCACATTGGAGAAAACTGATTAGAGGTAAAAAAAAACTAACCTACCTGAATCTAGACCTGACTTGTAGCCTGTCCACTGAAGTTCTATTCTGCTTATCTCTGTGCTCCCCAAGGACATGTTTTAAAAAACATAGGAATGCATACTTAATTAGATGAATTACTGATTAGCTACAGAATGGTAAAATTGATCACAGTGCTATAGTTTCATTCATCCAAAATAGTAATCTTACTGTGTGATTTTTGTGGGTGAACCCTCTTCACTGATTATTAATCACTCCCACCCTCCTTAGCAGTGTAGCTTGGATAGTCTGTGATCTGCTCAGTGTCTCTTTCTTCAGCCTCACAGTTTAGCACTCTCCAAAGGTAACACTGTACCACCAAGGCTGAACTGCACATGGTCCCTGGGGCCAAGCAACTGATCTCTTAGCCCTATCTGGACTTTTATGCTTGCTGCTTTTTTCTCTTGAAATGCCATCCTCAACTTGTCTGATGGATGGAAACCTACAGTCTTCAACACCAAGACAAAACATCCTGGGAGATTATCTTAGAGACTATATATACATATATATATAATGACCGGGAGCTTGGAGATGAATGGATAGGGTTTTCATTACTTACTAGCCATGCAAACATAAGCTTATTATTGCCGCTCTGCACCTTAGTTTGATCACTTGGAAAATATGGAGTAAAAGTCTCTAATTTATAGGATATATTTAGGACAGCATGAGATAATGGCTGTAAGAAACTCAACACCTCAACATAATAAATATCCATTACATAAAAACTCTTGTTTTTTTGGCTGATCTAAGGAAAGTTGATTATTTTCTCATTTAATTCACCTGATTTCTTCATTATTTAATTTCTTATTTAATTTATCATATATTGGAATTACTTTTTTTTAACTTCACCTCCATATTAAAATGTGAATTCTTTTAAAGCCAGGACTATATATTTTTTGAATTTTATGTATTCAAAGCACACAGCACAGATGATAGATAATAGATTATTAATAAAGATTTCTTGAATCAGTAGTTCAGTGGGCAGATAAAAAGAGCCCAAAGTGAATTAATTAGATTTTGTTTGAATCCCAATTGTCATTTACTAGTTTGATGATTTCCTTGAATTTTCTAAATTTCAGCCTTCTCACTTATAAATTATAATAATGATACTTAATAGTGCTGCTGTATACTTTCCAAAAGATAGATACTAACTATATAAAGGGATTTTAAAATTATATTGCTCTGCACAAATAGTAATTAATAGTATTTTAATATTTTAATTGATGAATTTTTCATAATTTTTCTTTTTTTATTGTTGTTCAGTTATAGTTGTCCCCATTTCCCCCCCATTACTCTCCCCCACCCTACTCATAATTTTTATAGAGGCCTAGAGTTTTGGTTAATTTTCATAAAACATCACTGTCATTTATGAGTGAAGAAATGAGAATATGCAATTTTAAAAAAAGAGACATCCAGTAACTTTTCTTGGCCAGGATAGATATTGCATGTCACAGAACCTGTCAGAGGTGTTGGTTCAATTCTGAAATTCACTAAGTGTAGCAATAGTTGCTTCTCACTGGGGATCCTTTAACACACCTGCCAATACAGAAAAATCATGTTTCACAAGCTTCCTGTCAAATTAACTTCCAATTACCTTGGTTCTTCCAGGCAACTATTCAAAATTTTGGCATTTATGAGTCAGAACACTGGTCTTGTCTTGGCTTTGATTTCGTGTATTTGCTGGCAACTATTACCCTTATGTCCTGAGTCTTTATCAATCCTCCGTGAGTCAGAATCGAGAGGGTTACTTTTTAGCACCTGAGACTCATTTCATGAGCTTTCATTGTGTGTGTGTATGCATGTGTGTTTTTTAGGGACTTGACCAATTCAAGACATCGGCTTAGACTCACCAACATGATCACAGACTGGAAATGGGTTCTAGTTCATGGAAGGAGAAGTAAAAAAAACCCAACAAAAATTAAAAAAAAATCATTAGCATTTATTAAGTGCTAGGTACTGTGTTATATTTTTATATATTTAACCCTTACTGCTGCTCCAAGGGAATACAAGGACTTCAATCTTTTGATAAAACTGAATATGGAGATTTAAGAAATTGATTCAAAGCTATACATTAATCAGAGGCAAGGTTAGAATTCAGATACATTTGAACCCAGAGTCTGAACTCTTTTTTTTGTTGTTAATAATTTATTGTTGTTGTTGTTGTTGTTCAAGTACAGTTTTCTCCCCCCCAACTTCTCCCTCCCACCACTTCCCCCTGCCCCACCCATCCCCACCTCTCACCCTCGATCCTACCCCCTTTTGGCTTTGTTCATGTGTTCTTTACACATGTTCCTTGATGACCCTTCCCCTTTAACCTCCTGTTATCCCCTCTCCCCTCTCCTCTGGTTACTGTCAGTTTGTTTTTTGTTTCAACGTCTCTGGCTATATTTTACTTGCTTGTTTGCTTTGTTGACTATTCCACTTATACATGAAATCATGTGATGTTTATCTTTCACTGCCTGGCTTATTTCACTTAGCATAATGTCTCCAGTTCCATCCATGCTGTTGCAAAGGGTAGGATCTCCTTCTTTATTTCTGCTGCATAGTATTCCATTGTGTAAATGTACCACAGTTTTTGATCCACTCATTTGCTGATGGGTACTTAGGTTGCTTTCAACATTTGGTTGTTGAAAATTGTGCTGCTATGAACATTGAGGTGCATAGGTTCTTTTGAATTGGTGTCTTGAGATTTTTAGGGTATAATCCCAGCTGTGAAATAGTCAGGTCAAAAAGCAGTTTTTTCAGTTTTCTGAGGAAATTCCTTAGTGTTTTCCACAGTGGCTGCACCAGTCTGCATTCCCACCAACACCGCACTAGGGTTCCCTTTTCTCCACAACCTCACCAGCACTTGTCATTTGTTGATTTGGTTATGATGGCCATTCTGACTGGTGTGAAGTGGTATCTCATTGTGGTTTTAATTTACATCTCTCTGATGGCTAGTGATACTGAGCATCCTCTCATGTGTCTTGGGGCCTCTTCATGTCCTCCTTGAAGTGTCTGTTCAAGTCCTTTGCCCATTTCCCAATTGGATTGTTTGTCTTCCTGGAGTGGAGTTGTGTGAGTTCTTTATATATTTTGGAGATCAAACCCTTGTCAGAGGTGTCATTGGCAAATATATTTTCCCATATAATTGGTTCCCTTTTCATTTTGCTGGTGTTTTCTTTAGCCATGCAGGAGCCTTTTATTTTAGTGAAGCCCCATTTGTTTATTCTTTCCTTTATGTCCCTTGCTCTAGGGGACATATTGGTGAAAATAACGCTGCGTGGAATATCTGAGGTTTTCCTGTCTATGTTCTCCTGTAGGCCTTTTATGGTGTCACGACTTATATTTAAGTCTTTTATCCATCTTGAGTTTATTTTTGTGTGTGGTATAAGCTGGTAGTTGAGTTTCATTTCTCTACTTGTACCTACCCAGCTCTCCCAGCACCACTTCTTGAAGAGGCTATTTTTATTCCATTTTCTGCTCCTGCCCCCTTTGTCAATTATTAATTGACCATAGAGGCATGGGTTTATTTCTGGGCTCTCTATGCTGTTCCATTGATCTATGTGTCTGTTCTTATGCCAGATTTTTTGATTACCAGGGCCCTGTAGTATGGTTTGATATCAGGTATTGTGATCCCTCCCACTTTGTTCTTCTTTTTCAAAATTGCTTTGGCTATTTGGGGTCATTTTTGTGAACCCAGAGCCTAAGCCTTTAATGCTGCAGTTGTTCTCAGCTCCTATGGGCTCTGATATCTGCATTTACCTCCAGCTCCCCAAGCAATTTTGGTGCAAAGCAGCAATGTTCACAAACCACTGGAGTGTATTGAAGCCTCTCAGGTTAGCTGATAATTTACTATTTGATTAGACACAATATTTTTATCTTTGTATTTATATTTTTAGCAAATAAATTTATATATATATATATATATATATATATATATATATATTTCCCTGCCCTATTTTCTTCAAATAATTGCTTAATGCAATTCAACATATAATCATCAAGATGTATCAGTCAACTTGACTTTCCCAGGGAAGAATAATCCATCTGCATAATTCATGTTTCTTGCTAATGCAGAGCTCACATCTCAAAAATAGGCCAGTTAGGCAAGGAAACTGACTTGACCTCTGATTTAAGGGTAAAAGAATCTCTACGACTCAATGCAGGCTTCTGCTACCTCAAATCCCTTTGGTGAAAACATAGTCATTTACAAATAAATGCATGGATTTATGTAAACAGACCATGTTTTTTTGAGAAGTAAAAGGCCAATGATCTACTCCCAGAATTTTTTTTTCTTTCCTTCATTTGGCAAATATTGGGAGGGCTTGATCACTCCAATCCAATCAGAAGTTGAGAAGTTCTAGGCTGCCACTGAATCTCTAAACCTCTGAGTTTCTAAGGCAGGAAATGATAAATATTTTCTCTAATGGGCCAAATAGTAAATATTTTAGGGTTTGAGTGTTGAGACTGTCTTCTGTCACAAGTACTCAACCCTCATTTTAGTGTAAAAGTAGCCATAGGTACTATGCAAACAAATTAGTGTTCCAACAAACCTTTATGCATAATAAAGTGGGAATGTAATAATTTTCTCAAAATATTAATCTTATTTTGACTTTTTTCAATGACTTAGAAAGATAAACACCCTTTTTAGCTTGTAAATCACCTAAACACAGATTATAGGTGGGAGTTGACCTCTCACTCCTGCTGAAAAGGAGGACAGAACTACAAAATAAAAGTAAATTTGGTCCTTGAACCACTATGAAAAAGTTCCCATGCAAAAATACCTGAATGGAATTGCTACATAAGAAAAAAACCCCACAAAACAAAGCTATATTGAAGCCAGAAAATTTGGGCTGATTTGTTAAATCTATTATTTTTATGTTTACTAATACAGAAGTGGGTACCACAGTGGGATGCTGCTATAAAATTAGCCAAAATACTTGTCACTAATTTAGAGTTTGATAAGCAACAAAGAAATTTACATTAGAAGCTTGAAAGTTGAAGACATGCATACAATGGAGAAAGTGTTTAGTAAAAATATCCCCAGCAAGAACTTGAAAAGCAGACTGTAACTACTGAGCCCATACCTCTGTGGGAAAAGCTTAGAAAGATGTAGAAAGTTACATTTTGTTATTATTCCTTGCAGTTGTAACAATAAATGAAGAGAAAAATTAGTTCAGGCGAATTAACCAGTTTGCAAGCAGAAGTACAACTGAAAATTACATAATTATATCATTACTTTTGGTTGTAATGATTTCGTATTTTTTTGTGGTCAGGGTTGATCTCTTATTTAGGTTCACTCCACCCCACATGTATCTCAAACAGAATACATACTTAATAAATGTCTCAACTAAGGAAAGCATTTCAGCCTAACTATGGGGTATGCAAGCTTTAATAGGCTTGTTCGGATGTTTAATGATTCCTTCAATAATTGATTTCTCTCTGTGTGACTAGTATATATTTTTAAACTTCTCTTTACTTCACTCTGAATAGAATCAGATGAATCTTATACCTGTCTCCAAAGGCTTTTATGTACTAAGTTAACAGTCAAGTTATTTAATGGCTGATATAGTATGTATATCATCCAATCTGAATGGGTGTCCTGTTGATTAATATTAAATGATTTAAATATTTATAATATTAGAATAGTACATGTAGTGCACATAGCTTAGACCAAGGTATATTAGAGACACTTGGTTAAGACTACTTTTATTTCTCTTTCTTAGAGGAAGTTGTTTTAATCTCTAAACTATCACTTTATTAAAAAATTATAGATTAAACCTATTCATAACTTTGGGTATTCTTATATACAATTGTAATTTCTTGTTCAAAACAAATTCTTCCAAAAAAAAAGATCAGGTTCTCTGAGCAAATCATAGCTGGAGAGAGAAATAGTATTTTTTTTTTTTTAGCTACTGAATCAGCAAAAAGAAAGGAGCACATTCAATAGCATTAATGTCGTGTGTGATGTGTCTTATCAGTATTGAGTGAAGAGCAGGAAATTACAGGCCCAGATAAAATGATGAGGTGTTGGGAATTTTATCAAATTCACTATTCACTGTAGGGATGGCTGTAATGTCACTGTGCTCATCAGTCCTAAATTCTTAAGTGAATGCTCAATCTTTACTTCTGTCATCCTATAATTATAGAGACAAACAAGTTGCTCAGCACTTTCTTTGGTTTTATAACCTAGTTGCATATCAATTATCTGAACACCTCTTCTAATTCTTCTCAGTGAAGTTTCAATCTAGTCTTGTCATCTCATATCATCCTCCAAACTATCACTTTCTTCATCATTATTCTGAATTTTACTATCACTGTCACCCCATCACAACCACATCTCCTTTACCCTCCATCTTCAGCCTTAGGCGTGTGACTAATGTGCAGCAGGAATGAATGGGCTGACAGGAAGCTCAGTTCTGGGCTGTATTTATGAAAAGCCAACGTAAAACATTCTACTCAGAAATGCTTCCCCTGTGTCATCCACTAAATGACCTTGCTTCTAGGCCACGTTTCTTATCAGTAATCTCATATCTTAACTTTCTTAAGGTCCCCGATTTAATCACTTCTCTTCCCCTGGTTCTAAACTTTTAGTTTTACCATTTTCTTCTCTGATCACAGCCTCTAGTATTTGAATGTAGTTATAAATGATTGTAAAGGCACTGCTTGTAATTATTATGCTAATTTTCCTTTTGAAATATTTAAATTTATAGTTACTTAAGCTTGTTGACAAGTTTATCATCCATGAAAGTCTCTAATACCTAGAATACAGGATAGCAACACTTACTTGTTTATATCCTTCAAGGAAAGGCAATTTTAAAATGTAATCCCTTTAATTACTTTCATGAAACAAATATGTAAATAAGATTTTACTTTTTGTAAATATCTCTGTATATGTTTTAGGCAAGACAGTTCTTGACATTATTGTCATGATCATCTTCACTGTCTACTGTTTGCATAATAATTTTATGTGCTTTCGTCTAAGTCGCATTTATTCTAGCCCCTGGTTATATGTTCATACATGGACTATCCTTAGATTCTGTACTTTCTTCAGTTTGGATACCTTTTTCATGAAGCCATCTGCGTCAGTGAGGGTTCCAATAAGAAACAGATGGCACATTTAAAATTGGATTATTTGAGGAGGGTTTATTTAAAAGGGGGTTATTTACAGAAGCTGAGTGATGGAGAACTTCAAAGATGTTGTAGTACAAGGAATTTACCAACTTGAGGCCTAAAGGCATAAGTGGAAGGTATTGGTATCAATATCTACTGGGAAGGAGAGTTATATAAAGTCAGGTGCTTCGATACATCCAGCTGGAAGACAGAGGGACCTGAGGTAAATGACAATTGAGAAGACAGGATAGAGGACTTTGAGAGCCTGATGCAAGGGGTTTGGTGAGCCAAACTTATTTCAGTGGAGAGTATGTACACACTATCTTTTTTCTCTCTGATTATTGATTATTGATTTAACCATCATTGACAATTCAGGCCTTGATCCGACACTGAGATAAAATTCAGTTATTATATCCTGGGTTTCCTGTCTTTCCATATGTCCTTGTTAAATATTAAAAATGTCAAAATATATTCTCAACATTTCCTACTCTATAAACATCTTTTTTTCCCCGAAAGCTTTCAGTTGAATTTGATCTCTCCTTCTTGAGAACCAACTACGTGTGTCATTAGTATTTTAAGCACATTGATTTTGCCATAAATACAATAAATTTTTGTTTATTATTTCTCTCCTAATTGATTATATAATGACTTTCTTTTGAAAGTCATTAGAGAATATAAACATTTTGAACAGAAAATTATGCAATAGAACCAAAGTTCTTTCATTTACTATCTAGTAGATTTTGCAAAAATTATTTCACTGGCTTATCCTTTTATTTCTCTCTTCTGTTAAATTTGGTATTTTCTGGAAATTGAATAAAAAATATGAAATGGTTAGAACACTGACTAATACAGGGTACTGAGATACTCATTGACCTTTACTCATATGTTTATATTATTCAAAGATGCCAGTAAACACTGTATATCTCAAAATAACCCCAAATAACAAAACACTAAACTCAAATAAAAATGCTTTGATCTCAATGCCTCTAACAGAAAGAAAATCCTCTTGCTTTCAAAAGTAATTGCAATTCTTTGTCATTTTCTTTCTTGTCAGGCCACTATCATTGTCTCACTTACCTTAGGTTAAAAATGTAAACTTATCTTGGGCTTGGCAATCTGATTTGTTGAATACCTACAACGTTGATGAAGTTCTGTTGAAGCTTCCTTCCATACTGTCCCTCGGATCTGTCTTATCCATTCCTTATTTTACCAGAATCGTTCCAACCACTGGTAGTGTTTTCATTTTTCCCACAAATAACAAAAAAGTAAAAATTAAGGAGAAATTACATTAAAAAAGGAGAGTCAAACACAGAGGAAATTTGAGATGAATTAATAGGTAATTTTTGTTTCATTTGTTAATATGATTCATCGTTGAAATGCATATTATCTCAAATTGTCAAATTTAAATGTCATTTTGTGACTTATTTCTTCATGTTCTAAAATAAATGCTTTACCAATTTTCCCCAATACATCTCATAGCTCTGAAACTAAACACTTCTACAGTGAAAATTAGGATAGCATTTTTAAATGTCAGCAAAATTTATATCACTTTGAAATGCTAAAATAGAATAAAAAATAACAATCTTTTTTTCTGTTTTTTTTTTTAAGAAAATAGAGTGTTGTATTTAAAGAAGCATTATGCCTGCAAGTAAAATGGCTCAGAAATTGTGTAGAGTTCTTTACAATTTGCAATACTTTTCTAAATCCATGCATTATTTGGTATTCTCAACAGCACTGGGAGGTTATCCACATTTTTCAAAAAATAAAACTAAGGTTGAGAAAATTTTAATAATATGCCCAATTAGCAAATGAGAGGCAGAATTGAACCTCAAATTCTGACAATTAATCATTTCCACTACAACTTGCTGCATAAAACATATCCAGGGAGATTTACAAAACTTAAAATCTTATTCACCTTTTTGTTTCATGAAAGTAATTAAATGGATTGCAGTTTAAAATTGCCTTTCCTTACAGTATGTAAGCAAGCAAGTGTTGTTATCTTATATTCAAGGTATTAGAGATTTTTATGGATGATAAACTTGTGAACAAGCTTAAGTAACTATAAATTTAAATATTTCATAATGAAAAATTAGTATAACATTTACAAGCAGTACCTTTACAAACATTTAGAACCATATTTATATGCTATTTCTGCAGTCACTGACTATGTGGCCTGGTGGGGGTAAAACATACCTGAGTATCAATATCTTAACCCATAATATGTAGATGATAGTTACCTAAAGAAGTTGTTTGGGAGATTAGACAAAATTTTATATGTAAATCATCTAATCTAGTACCAGGCCTATATGTGCTCAGTATAATGCAGCTGTTACTATTGTTCTAAAGTTCAGAAGAATGTGTGTATATTTATGTAAACCCCTATTCTTCAAATGACACATATGCACTGAGATGCATTGACTATAATACATGCATACAAACACACACACATACACATACACAGAAACCTTACAGAAATCTTATTGATAGCAATTGACTTAATTTTATGTTTAGATTATATTTTTTCTTTTAAGTGTTTATTTTGAAATTTTTATAGACATAGAAAAGTTGCAAGCACAGTATAAATAATTTCTACTTAGTTTTTACTTGATTTCGTATAGGTAGACAGATATTATATATGCACAGACATGTATACAGATGTGTAGTTTCTGAGTCATTTCACTTGCAAACACGATGATTCTTTAGCCATAAACACTATACTCTATATTCTGAAAAACAAAAATACTCAAAAATCCAGTTTCTTCTAACATAAAGACATATAGGGTAGAGCAAAGTAGGTTTACACTTGTGAGTATATGAAACACAGAATTAAATCTTATTATTATTTATTAATTATTGAATTATTTTCCATATGAACAACTCTAAACCTACTTTTTCCACACCCTATATCCTGTAATTATTATAATTGGAAAATTAGCATTGTTACCTATTCTATAAAATAGTCCAGAAACTACCATTCTTCTCCACATAACATAGGGAATTTCAGTTGTTGTGCTTCTTTATCTCTTCTAATTTGAAAAAGTTCCTCACACTTTATCTTTTCTGACATTTAAATTTTGAGGAAAGCAGATGTAGAACTCCCTCAACTTGGGTTTATTTCATGTTCTTTCATCATTACTGTCAGGTGATGCATTTTTTTAAGCACTGGTGCCACAGAATTAATACTTTATTTTTTTCTTAGTGCATCACAGCAGGAGGATAATAATATGATGCCAAATTTTTCAATAACTGCTGATACTAACTTTGGTCACTTGGTTAAAGATACAACTCCTGGGTTACTATTTTTTGCTTTGCAATTAAAAGTTATCTTATGATAGATAGTTTGAAATTATGCAAATATCCTATTATTCCTCAAACATTTATTCATTAGAATTAACATGCCATGATGATTTCTTGCCTGAGTTAATTATTATTTGATGTTTTGCTAAATAATGAATTACTAATTTTATCATTTTGTTAGCTTCTACTATAATAAATAGCTTTTATTCCCTATTCATCTGTGCTGTCTTGTTGAATTTTACTTTATTCTGTGGGTTACAGTCAATTACTACCATTAATTAATTAATTAATTATCCTTACCTGAGGATGTGTTTTTATTGATTTTAGAGAGAGAGGAAGGGAGAGAGAGTGATGTGAAAGAGAAGTAGAGATGGGTTGCCTCTCCCATGAGCCCCAACTAGGGAGTGAACCCGCAACCTAGGTATGTGCCCTGACTGGGAACTGAATCCATGAACTTTCGATGCACGGGACGGTGCTCCAGCCAGTGGAGCCACCTGGCCAGGGAACCATTATTTATTTTGATGCTCAGATGTATTGTAGTTGGCCAGTGGGAGCCCTTTCAAGCTGCTACTGTGTTCTCTTGACACATTTTCATCACGCTTTGAGCACTTTCTTGTTTTCTGACACACAAAGATAACTTAGGATCATCTTGAACTTCTTCTAGTCCTAATGTCAGCCATTTATTCAAAGTGCCTTGATTTCTTTAAGTAGAAAAAGTATTTGGAAACAAATATATAGCCATTAATTTTGCTCAATATAGAATGTAATTACTTATAAGCCCTCTCAGTGGGTTTATAAAAAGATAGGATATAAAAGTAGTATATGGGAATGTCTATATTCCACAATCTGTTTATCTATCTATGTATTTATCTATCATTCTATCTAAAACCAAGAGTTCATTCAAATACTTTACATTACAATCCACCAAGGCCAGGTTTATTCTAGGTTTTTCCTTTGCTGACAGTGAAATAACTGACAAACATTAAACCCATTTATTTGTTTGTTCAATTATATAATCAGAGAAAGTAATTTCAGAAGTCCCAACCCATACTTTGTTTCTAAAAGAAACCTAATTAAGTACAGATCAGTATGCCTATAGTAATTTTTGTTTTTAGCTTGAGGGTAAATAATTTTAAGAGAATATCCCTATATCCAAGGTTACTGGGATTAGATCTCTCCATGCACACTTCATTGTGTTTATATTTGTCATAAAAATTAAATTTTGACATTTGTCAAAATGTGCATATAAAGCACATTTTGCTTTAGAGGTTCTTATTCATACTATATTTTATAGTTTACCCCTCACCATTATGTATCATTCAGTTAATCAGATCATTGATTAATTATATAGAACATTAATTTTTTGAAAGTCAGAACTGTACAATAAACATATTCAGAAAGGTATTACTGTCTCTTCTATTTTATTTCATTTCTATCTTTAATCTTTTCTAACATATTCTTCCTCATCTCCAGTAAATAAAAATGTTACTGCTTTCTTATTGCATGTTTGAGAAAGTTGCATGAACATTTACTCATCGTCCTTCTTTCTCACATACAAAATATTGGGAAAAGGTAGATGCTCTTTTATAATTTACTAGTTTTGCTTAAACTATGCATTGGAAATTACTCTGTACAAGTTCAGAGAAACCTTTCTTAACATATTTTTGAGACACAAAGTTTCCGTTTGCTGTATGCGTTATTCTGTAACACGGTGTGAGTGCCCGTTTCACTACCAGCGCATCAGCTTGTGTTAACTTTTTAAGTTTTACCAGTCTTATAAGTGAAAACTTATATCTTAGTGTAATTTTACCTACATTTGCATAATTGACAGAGAGACTGAATTATAAAATGTTAAAATCTACATTTATACCTCTGTTTTTGAATTTATGATAATGTATTTTTGCCAATTTTTCTTTCATTTCTATCATTTCCCCTCAATTTATATACCAGTGATAGGAGGCTTTTATGTGGGCGATATGTTAGAGATTCTTCCCTCCTGCCTTTCAATTGTTTTATGTATTTAATTTTAACCACAAAATTTTTATTTTTACTTTTAAAAAATTTTTAAATGTAGATCTGGATTTTGAATCTTAGAAATACTTTACCTGTGCTCAGGTAAATGGCATTTAAAAATTGTTTCCAATTTACAGTTGTTGCTATATTAGTATAGAAGTACAATTATGTTTGTTCTAGTCTGTCTTTGAGAATTTTTCTGGCGTTTTCTATGTAGATTATCAAGAGTCAGCAAATGACGACAAGTTTTCTTATTTTTTTCCCATTGGTCTGTACCCATTTCTTTTCCTTGCTTTGGCACAATACTGAACAAAGGTTCGAGTGAATGTCCCTCGCCTTACTCCTAACCTTGGGGGGAAGCGTTCGGTCTTTCTCCATTAAGTGTGATGTAAGAATTTGGCCGATTTCTTTAGGTTGAGGAAGTTTGTGCTCCTTGTGGGAGGAGGATCACAGACATTGGCAGTGTTTTGTTTCTAACACCCCAAGGGGGACTTTCTCAGTTCTCTGACTGCAATGCTAGATGTTTTAATTGGGCATTTCATAATGACCCATGAAAAGGAAATGTTGAGAGGATGTAAGCTCCCTGTTTTTCTGGGCCTCCGGGGCTTCTTTACTGTCACACTGACCCACAATTGCACTTTAAGAATTTGTTTAAATTTCAATTTTCTCCTTAATTCTTCAATGGCTACCACCTTTTCCCCTCAGGCTCTACCAAAGACAAAATCAGATCTGGTCTCTTCTCAAAGAGGCTTGTCTTATTTTGGAATTCAGTTCACCTGGTTGTCTTGTAATCTTGGATGTCTGATGATCTAAAAAAAGGCAGTGATTCTGTAGATTACTTGGGAGTAGTATTCTTTTAAATTTGGCCAGTCCTAAATGGAAAGAGAGCTGGCATCGATCATTTATGCCACCAATATTTTTTGAGCTCCTATCGTGTGCTAAGTCCTACACTAAATGGGGTTTTGTAGTGTGAATAAAATTAAATTTCCACTTGGAATAAGTCTGAGGCCTGATTACAAATCTTACTTGCTGTGTAATGAATCTTAGTTATAGGGCCATTCAGTGCTCCCATTTTCTCTATAAAACAATGGTTCTTTGTTGTGAATATCAAATGAGACATGCAGCTATGAAATAGTTTGTTAAACATCTCTTATTTTGGGAATATAATAAGATATTTGTAAAGCTTTCTTTTTTGGTGTAATTTCAGGTCTCATCATCTACCAGTGTTACATGATTAAAACCCTACCGACAATAAAAATAAAAATGGCATTGAAAGTCTTAAAGAATTATAAATTATTTTGAAACATGTCCAGTTGCTAACAAGCTTCACATTTTGGAATCCTATGTCCACTGTCAGAAACAGTGATATTGAATTGAAATTGCCCTGTCATTGTGTATTATTTATACATTGGGTACAAATAGAAAAAGAACCCTGCATATGAAACTAAGGTAATGGAATTTTCCTCCTAACACAAATCCTCCCAAAAAATCAAAACAAGTGGTATAAAGATTTATTGAACTGAGTTGTTAAATTAGAAATATAATTTAAAAACAACAGGACACCTTTTGTTACAAAACTCATATTTTTCACAGGCGAGAAATCAAAAGCCCAGAGAGGTTAAGTGATATGCTCAAGATTACACCGAAAAATTACTGCTTGATACAGATTACTCCACAACTCTTCTGACTTCTAGTCCAGTGGCCTTGCCACTCCACCACATTGTATTTGTACAGTGAGTCTTACCTTATTGCTTTGCTATTTTAAGTAACATTTTATTTTTAGAACTGTTTCAGATTTACAGAAAAATTTCAGAGAGCAGAGAGAGTACATGCTAGGCTGTTTCTCTTACTAACATCTTACATCAGTCTGGTATATTTGTTAAATCCATCCATACATTATTTTTTATTGAAATCCATATTTACTTAGAATTTACCTACTTTTCATTTTCTGTTTTAGGATCCTGTCCAAGTTACCACATTACACTACATTTAGTTGTCACATCTCCTCTGGTCCTCCTAGCTGTGATCATTTGTCAGGCTTTCTTTGTTTTTTATTTACCTTGACAGTTTTGAGGAATACTAGTTAGATATGTTGCAGAATATCCCCCAGCTGAGTTTTTTTGATGTCTTTCCCATGATTAGAGTGGAGTTATGTGTTTCAGAAAGAAAATCACAAAGGTAAAGTTCTATTTTAATCACGTAGTATCAAGGGTGCATGCTATCCACTGACTTATCACCATTGGTGTTGACTGTAATGCCTAGTAGAGGTAGTGATTGTTAAATTTCTTCACTGTAAAGTTATTTTTCATCTCTATTTTCCATGCTTTGAAAGGATATCACAACATATTGCCCACACTGAAGAAGTGGGCATGTTCCTAAGTGATTTAGAATTATCCCTGAATGATTTGTCAATCTTCCATTTGTTTATTTATTGAACCATCTAATTCTATCAATACGGACACATGGGGACTTTATACTTTGGCTTGTAACCTGACACCACTTTATTCTGTTGTCTCAGTTGTTCAGAGTTCTTTAGTTGTTTCCTCTATACTTTTGAAATACCTCCATTATTGTGTGTGTCTTTGTGTGTTTGAGTGCTTCCCAACTTTTTTCCACTAGCAAATGCTCTATGCCTATTTTGTGTATTTCCTACTATAGTTTTAAAATCAGTCATTTCTCCAAGAGTTCCTCCTGTTGCAAATTGATATTAGAAACTGGATACTGTATGCACTCATTGCTCCTGGGAGTGTCCTTGTTTTCAGGCTCTTATGTGATAGAGCATGGGAAGAAAAGGGCAATATATATATATATTCATCCATGTATCTTCACTCAACCTATAAATATTTCTAAATATTTCTGCACCTGGATCATCTGCATCAATACTAATTCAATATACTATACTGAAACCTCCAACTCTGTCATTGCACAGTGGTGTATTACAGCCTCCACCCCTTTCTTATCTATAACTTTCCCCTTTAACAGTGAAAATCCAGGCTCCTACCATCTGCCATCAATTTATTTAGTTGTCCAATTCCAGTACATTGTCTAGTTATCACTAATCAGTAGCCACATAGGAGATAACTTTATCAACCTCCATTTTTTGTTGATCAACAGTACTTTTTGCCTTCAGTCTTACAGATTCTTCTCATTTCCAGAGGTAGTCAGAATAGCAATTTTTATTCCATTCCCTTCAGTAAGGTTGTTTCATAACTTTTTAAAAAACTCATTCATATTTTTTTAAGATTATTAATTCCATGCTGGCATATCTTGACCTCCTAAATAATGTTTTAAATTTTTCTTAAGTCCTCTCATTTGTGATTTAAAGTTTTTCATAGGTATTAGAAATGAATGGTGGTGTACATCCAAGACTGCATTATGTAGCTTTTTCAGACTGGTTTCTTTCACTTAGTAATATGCATTTAGGTTCCCTCTGTGTCCTCTTGAGCCTTATTAGGTCATTTTAAAACTCACTAAATAGAATCCCATTGTATATATGTGCCATAGTTTGTTTATCCATTCACCTGTGAGGAGTGTTTTGTTTGCCTCCAGTTTTTGGCAATTATAAATAAAACTGCTATAAACAATTTGTGCACATAGTTTTCAGTGCATTTGGGTAAATACATAGCAGTATGATTTCTGAGTCAGATGGAAAGACTATGTTTAGTTTTGTAAAAAACAAACAAAATAAGAACCCCAAAAACCCCTCCACCAAACTGTTTTTCAAAATGGCTGTAACATTTTGCACTCTCACCAGCATTTGGTGTTATCAGGTTTTGCATTTTAGTCATACTAATGGATAAATAGTGGTTCCCATTGTTATTTTATTTGCAACATTGAATTATATTGAGCATTTTTCAGTGTGCTTAATTGCCATTTGTGTATCTTTGGTTTACTGACTATTTATATATTTTGTTCATTTTTAAATTGTATTCTGAGTTTTCTTATAATTGAATTTTTAGAGTCCTTTATATATTTTGGATAGAAGTCCTTTAGCATATATGTGTCTTACAAATGGTTTTCCCCACCTGTGGCTTGTCTTTTGATTCTCCTCAGTGTCTGTTACTGAACATAAGGGTTTTGTTTTTCTTTATTTTTAAAAATGAAGTCCAACTTAATGTTTGCCTTTCATGCATCATGCTTTTAGTGTTGTATATAAAAACTCTTGACCACCTAATGATGTTCTCTTGTGTTTGCTTCAAAAAGTTTATTTTCTCATTTTACATTTAGGCCTAAAATACCTTTTACATTAATTTGTTCTGGCTAGATTATTTTGTTTTCTTTTTGATATATAGAATTACTATTATTCCTGCACAAATCGTTGAAAAATCTATGCTTTCTCCATTGAATTACCTGTGTATGTGTGTGCGTGTGTGTGTGTGTGTTTCTTTATTAAAAAGTAGTAGTTCCTGCATTTGGGTGGGTATTTTTCTGCTTTTCTAATCTGTTGTATTGATTTATGTGCCTGCTCTTTTACCAATGCCATGCTGCATTTGCTATTGTAGTTTTATAATACATCTTGAAATCTAGTAATATGATTCCTTCAGCTTCTCTTTTATCTTTGTTTTGGCTAATATAATAGCCAAAAAAAGGTTGTTTTTTTTTGTTTTCATATAAGCTTTAAACTTGGTTACCAATATTTATAAAACAGCTGTCCACTATATCTAGGATTGCACTGAACCTGTAGATTTAAGTTGTGAAGAATTTTCATCTTAACAATATTGAGTCTTCCAATCCATAATCCTGGAGTATATTTTCCCAGTTATTTAGATCTTTTATTTCTTTCATCATAATTTTCTTCATATAAAACTTATGTATATTTTGTTAAATTTATACCTATGCTTTTTATTTTTGGTGCTATTTAAATGGTATTTTTTTAAAATTTAATTTCAGTTTCTCATTGTTCATTGGTAGTAGGTAAGAAAGTAATTAACTTTATACTATTTGACCTTGCTATACATGCTTATTAGTTCCAGAAAACTTCTATTTTTGATTATTTGCACTTTTCAACATAGACAATAATGACATCTATGAATGTAGACAGCATTATGTCTTTCTTTATAGTCTATATACCTTAGATTTCCACTTATCGTGTTATTGTACTAACTAGAATTATAAACATGATATTGAATAGGAAAGGTGAAAGAATACATTACCTTTTTCTTCATCTTAAGAGGAAAGCATCCAGTTTCTTCTATAACTTGTTAGCTATAGGTTTTTGCAGATTTTTTTTAATCAAATTGAGTAAATTTACCTTTGTTCATAGTTCCTGAGATTTTTAAAAAAGTCATTAATGGTATTAGATTTTGCCTAATACTTTTTCTATAGTAATTGTTATGGTCATATTATATTTATTCTTTATCCTGTTGATGTTGTGAATTTCCCTCAAGATTTTCAAATACTGAACAAGTTTTCCCTGCTTATAATAAATCCCACTTACAGCTGGTGTATAATTCGTTTTGTACTTATTTGGATGTAACATGCTATGATTTTCTTGAGCATTTTTGCATCAATGTTTATGAGAAATATTAGTCTGCAGTTTCTATTTCTTTAATGCACTTATCTGATTTCAGTATTGCAGTATTACAGAGCCCTTAGAAAGAGATAGAAAATATTGCCCTACTTCTATTTTGTAGAAGAGATTATGTAGAATTGATATCATTTCTTCCTAAATATTTGGTAGAACTTATCAGTGAAACTGTCTGGTTCTGATGTGTTCTGTTTTGGATTATTGATTCATTTTAATTGATCTATTTATTTAAATATTCATCTTTTTGTGAGTTTTCATAGTTTGCATCTTTAAAAAAAATTTTCTTGTTGTTCAGTTACAGTTGCCTGCCTTTTACCCCATTACTCATAGTTTGTGTCTTTCAATGGTTTGGTTCATTTCTTTTAAGTTATTGATTTATGGATATGGCATTGTTCATAGTATTCATTTATTATCTTTTTAAAGTTTATGTGATCACTAATAATGGCCCCAATTTCATTTCTTATGTTGATAATATTACATTTTTTCTTAATTATTTTGGCAAGATGTTTATAAAATATATCAATTTTTCCAAAGATATAATTATTCATTTATAAATATTTAAATTATGGTTTCATTTTCAAAATTATTACTTGCTATATTTTTACTATTTCTTTTCTTTTGCATTCTTTAAGCTTAAAAATTTCTTCTTTCTGTAGTATGCTGTGGTGGAATCTTATATTACTGATTTTAGATTTTTTTCTTCTCCAAGATATGTACATTGAAAGCTATAAATTTTCCTCCAGGCATTGTTTGGATTTCAACCCTCAAATTTTGAAAAACTGTATCTTATTTTAATGTATTTAAAGTACTTTTTATGTTTTTTTGACAAATCTCGCCTTTGTGTTACTTAGAAGTGAGTTGTTCAGTCTGCAAATATTTGAAGGTTTCCACATCTTTTTCTATGCTTTTTTGTTCAATGCCACTGTAGTCTGAGAATATAATTTATATAATTTCTATTGTTATACATTTTAGAAGTTTTTAAGAATATGGCTTATCATGGGAGCTTAAGAAGTATATATACCTTGCTTTTATTTTTTTATTTTTTAGTTTAATTTTATTATTTTTTATTTTTGTTGAAGTACAGTTGTCTCCACTTTCCCCCACCCCACCGACCCCCTGTTCTTTTAAATAGATTTTTTCTATAAATGTCAATTAGTCAAGTTGATTAGTAAGACTGTTCAAATTGAGTATGTTAGTGATTTTCAAGTATGTCCTTAGCCTGATCTATCGGTTAATGACAAAGAGTTCTGAAGTTTTTGACAATGACAGTGAATATGGCTTTCCCTGCATTCAGTTCTGTCAGTCCTTGCTGTACACATTTTTATGTTCTGTTCTTAGATACACAGACGTTTAAGATGGTTATATCCTTATGGAAAATTAACCCCTTTATCATGATATAATGCTTCATTTTTTCCCCGGTGATCACATTTGTTTTAAAGTCTGCTTTGTCTGAATTTAATATAACTACTTCAGCTTTCTATTATTGTTAACATAGTATATTTATCTACATCTCTTTACTTTTAACTTATGAGTCTTTACATTTAAACTGAGTTTCTTATAGGGTACCTAGTTTTGAATTAGATCTCTGTTACTCTTTATCTGAGAAAGTTTTATTGCTCCTTGGCTTTGAAGGACAATATTATTGGGCGCTAAATTTAAGACAATGACTTTTTAGTTTAAGCAATTTCAGTATGTGACACTCCGCTCTCTTGTGCATTGCCTAGTTTCTGACGAGGAGTCCACTGCAATTCTCATCCTTGTTCATATACAGTTAGGTGTCTCTGTCACCCACTCCTCTTCCTCTCTGAAGGTGGTACCATCTTCTTATTGATTTGAATATTGCATCCCTAGATGTATGTTTTTGTTGTCATTGTTATTCATCCTACTCAATGTCCTCTAAGACACCTATTTCCCTGTTTGGTGCCTGTAGTTAGTTTGGAAAAATTATCAGCCTTTCTTTCCTCACATGTGTTGTCTTCTTCATTACAATTACACATGTGTTACAACTTTTGAAATTATCCCTCAGTTATTAGATATTTTGATTTTTTAATTCCTTTTTATCCTTCTCTTTCAGTTTGAGAGGTTTCTGTTGATATATCTGCAAGCTCACTGATTGTCTACTTGACTCTTTCAAACCTACTAATAATGCCATAAAAAAGGCTGTCTTCATTTATGTGTATATGCTTTGGTTTCTATAATTTCCTTTTTATCTGCTATGTAATTTTCATCTCCCTGTTTATATTACATATCTGTCTGATATGTTGTTTATAATTTTTTATTATAGCTCTTAACATGAAAGTCATAGTTGTTTCAAACTCTCTAATATTTTAAAGTCTATGTCTTATCTGAGTCTGGTTGTGAGACTTGCTTTGTCTCTTCGGAATGTATTTTTATCTTGCCTTTTAGCATGCTCTATATCTTTTTGTTGAAAGCCGGACATGATATATCAAATAATAGGAACTCTAGTGTGAAGTTTTATGTTAATCTGACTGTGGGTTGAGCTTGCTTTAATATATCCTATAACTCTAAATGCCAAAGTCCTAACATTCTTCTAATGTAATTTTTTGTTTTCCCTGTTGTTGAATTTCCCTAAGAACTGCTCCTGAAAGGCATTCTGTACCTGTAGTTCTTTCAGCTATAATCCACTGCTATAATATGGTGGTGTTAAAATAATAGGAGGTGTTCTATAATCCTATGGCTTAATCTCAGTCTTTTAGTTGTCTATGAACTAAAGAGCTATAATTACAAATGTGTCTCAACTATTCCTCCGTAGGGGAAGGATATTTTTTCCTTCCTATATATTACCCTTTTGTTTATGCATTTCTTCTCTTTCATTCATTCTCCACCAGGTAGATCTTGCTTTCCCTACCAAGTAAGTGTAAGGAACCCTTCTTCCCCACTGTTTCAGATACACAACAATTCTGCTTCTTATATACTGAAGTAAAATTGAGGGGGAAAAAAAGACAAAGTCAGGACAATTTGAAAGACTTATACTTTAATTAAGAGGCCGTGTCATATAAAGGATTTAAGCCAAGACTCACTGGCAGATGAAATTTGAAGTGACAAAATATTTAAAGGAAAAGATACAATGATTAAATTGAAAATAAATATTTTAATTTGGTAAGTCTAAGTTATCTCTGCTGCCCCGTGGGTTGCAAGCCCATGAGGAAGATTATATGATTTAAAGAATAAAAAAAATTAAATATATCCAAGTGTAAATAAATGTGTGATTTTTATCTTTTAAGTTAAATATTACCTATGTGTTTGTATTTTCATTGCAAATAAAAATTGCCTTTTTAGGAAAGTAGTACCCCTTTTATATATTATGTTTTCATATTTCTAATTCTAAGGCAATATTTATTACAAGGAAAATTTACAAGTAGCTTTCTAGAGAAGTAAATAAATTGCACTGTCAGCTTTTAAACCAGTTTATTATATTTAGTACAAGAAATATCCACAATATCATTGAAAGAACAAGATCATGTAAGCAATTTATTATAAGACGTTTTGGGTTCTTAAAGCATTATTTGAAAAATGCAAATACTTCCTCTATTCATGCAAGAAACATGATTTTTAAAAGCAACTCTCTGCTTGCTTGTTACTTAAAAGGATTTTTTTTGTTGTTTTTCAGTTTTTTTTTTCTGTATGGACACTAGGGGGCTTGATGGGAAGTGAACGATGTCTGTATCATAATTTCTTTTTTTTGGCTTTGAATACTCAGAACGAAGTGGATTTAGCATAAAAAAAGTAAAGGACTTGTAAGAAAAAAAAACAACCAGAAAAAATACAATATTATCAGGCAAGTCTTACTTATGAAAAAGAATATCAAATTGAAATTTGTAGATTTGGATTATGAAGTAAGCTCTTTTAGACATGATGTGTGGCGAAGACCAGGTCATATACTCTCTTGGTTTTATGTTCTCTTCTATAAAATATACTTGAACTATATAAAAGTTTTTGATCATCAAGTGACTTCAGCTTAAAAATTAAGAATCTCAGAAAAAGAATTTTCTCCTTTTTAATAAGAAAATGACACATAGTTTACTAAATTAGTCTAAATCTTTTAGATACACGAGGGGCTTCAGATGGTAAGGTCATCTCATAATATACATCCAAAGAGTTACGGCCCCTCCAATAGAGAGAGGTATATATGTCCCCTTTGACAGAGCAGTGAGAGGGTATGGTAGCCAACAGAGAAGTATTTTGATCTTAAACAAAAAGTCAGCTAGATATTTCTTCAGCAAAATGAGTTTATTTGGGAACAATTAAAAATTACAACCTGAAACATGCAACCACTCTAGCCCATTTGCAATGTGCTAAGACAAAGGAGAGGAAACTGTTTTACAGAGTGGAAAGGACATTGGGAGGGATACTATAGAGTCCCCATTGTGCTTTGTGAGTGCTCCCCATTCTGGACTCCCAGCTTCATTTTACATGGGGTCTCTATTAATTTTTTTCTACAAACGAGAAAAATTCCTAAATTTTCAGCAAGTTCTTAAAGAGCAAGTGTGGCTGATGGGAGCATTTGGAATTCTTTGGATCCTTAAATACAGCAGAAATTTGTATCATCTCCCATGTGAGAGATTGGGTCAGATCATCAGACATGAGAGAACCCTTCTTTGTTGCAAGCATGGCAGTCCTTCCAAAGTTTGAGGGTAAAGCAGGAAAATTAATAGAAACTTGCCTAAGGTCAGACTACTGCATGTATTGTATATACCAGCTGCATCTGAGGAAACACCCAAAATGTATTCCCAATCTTGACCTGCACTGAGTAGAAGATGGCAGGTGTTTTCTTCTGGAAGAGGGGCAGATCAGTTGTTTGCTTCCTGAAATTCCACTGAGTATAAGCCTATTATCTGCTGTTGGAGAACAGGCAAGAATGCTGACAAAGACTGATCTAGAGATAAATGGACACAGAGCCTGCTTAAAGATAAGACCAGAACAGGAGACTGACCCCACCCAAATCTCAGTTATTAAGACTTAACATCTTTGCACTGAATACCAGGCAAGACATAACACCTAATGGGGAAGGTATATCAGCACCGAGGGGTTCCTTTATTGGCACAGATAGGCAGGGATTGTTGAAACATGAGAATAAGGCAGAATTGTGAGAAACCCCATCCCAAGGCTTGGCTGATCACAGCGGGACGTAGTCCCTTTTGAATACTGCTGGTGGTTTTCCCTCATTTGCCTCACTTCTCACACTTATTGCTTATTCCTGTCTATAAAGAAAAAGCCCTTTTCTGATTGATTATGAGATCCTAAGGACATTTCTGAATTCAAGTGTTTTCCCTATTTCAACAGTATTTCTTCTGAACAAAGTTTTGCTTTATCTAAATCCAAATTTGTTTTTGAGTCTGCTCTTCTAAAAATTTTGTTATAGGAATTGGAGATAAGCCATAGCCTGGGAAATTTTTCTGCAGAACAGATATCTGATAAAGAACTTGAATCCACAAAATTTACAGAATAATACTGCAATAATAAAAATATGAATCATCCAATAAAATGAGCAAGAGTTTTGAACACACACCTTATAAAATTGATAGATGGTAAATAAGCACATGAAAATATTATCAACATTATTAGACATCAGGAAAATGCAAATTAAAGTGAAATGAGATACCAATATATAGCCACAAGAATAGCTAAAATGAAATAGAAGAACACAACAAATGTCGGAGAAAATCTGTAACAACCTGACCTCTTATACATTACTGGTGGGATTTTGAAAATGGACTGTTATTTTTCCATTGCTGCTGTAACAAATTACTGTACTAAACATCTGATAGCTTAAAATAACACAAATTTATTATCTTACAATTTTTAGGTCAGATGTTGTTAGAAACACTGTGTTACCTTTTGGAGGACCAAGATGAGAATCCATTTCATTTTTTATTTAGGTTATTGGAAGAATTTAATTCCTTGTAGTTTATGACTGAGGTCACCATTCCTTTGCTGGTTATCAGCTGACGGCTACTCAGCTTCTAGAAACCACCTGCATTCCTTGACCTTTGGCTGCCTTTCTTCATCTGGAATCTAGCAACAGTAGGGCAAGTTCCTCTCATGTTTGTAATCTCTACTGCTTCTCCTTCCCTCGTCACATTTCTGACCCACTCTCTGCCTTCCTCTTCTGTTTTTAAGACTTCATGTGATTATGTTGGGACCACCAGGAAAAATACTGAATAGCCTCCCTATCTTAAAATGCTTAACCTAATCCCATTGACAAAGTCATATTTGCCATGTAAGCTACTTATTAACTTACAAATTTTGGGGATTAGGCTCTAGACATCTTAACATGGGCTTTTTTTCTGCCTACCACAAAAGGTCCAATTGCTTTAGAAAACTCATTGTCAGTTTCTTAAAAAGTTAAATATACATTTTTCTTATTATCTAGAAATTCTGCTTCTGGATGTATAACCAGAGAAAGAAAAACACATGTCCACAAAAGACATCACACAAAATGTTCACAGAAGATTATTCATACTAGTCCTAAAGTTGAAAGATGTCTATCAACATGAGAATAAAGAAAAAATAATAGATGGATATGCATTCATTAAAAGGTATAGACTTCTAATAAATGACAAGCATGATGAGCCTTCAAAATATTATACTGAGTGAAATAGGACACATATGTACATACTATATTTTCCCATTAATATGAATTTAAATATTAATTAAAATTAGCCTATAATGAAGGAAATTATAGTTTTTCTAGGAGGATTATGACTCTAGGAAGAACCATAAGAAATATTATATATTTTCATATTATTCATCAAAATTAAATTGATGTGTCCTCATATCATTTATTAAAACTAATTAAATTATACAAATACAATCTGAGCTTTCTGTGTATGTAAAATATATATCAAAAAATAAGATCATTCAAATTCTAAGATGCTGATTTTACAAACAATAAATTTTTATTCAGTAGCCTTTTTTAAAAATAAAATGTATTCAGTTTCTAAATTTTCTTAAAATTTTAGAAATTACCTTTTTGAAGCATGGAGACCAACAAAACTTTCATTTTATGTCCAAACAACATAAAGAATAATTTTTGAGCTTTCTTCTTTAGTTCTGTCCTGTTAATGGCCTGGGTGATAATTAGTGAATGTTTTGGGGACAAAAATACTTACTTCAATATGGGAGATTTGGTATCAAAAACAGTTCAGATCAAGAAATTAGATTTCTTACTATAGACGATAATTGACCAACAGCTTTCAATATGGCTAGCCAATCTCAATACTGGTATGATTCAGTGAGTTGTTTTTGATTTTAATGTTATTTCTTGTAATCCTGTGCCAAAGCTGTTGAAAACAACAGAGCAGGCTGGTGACCAATCAGAGGACAGAGGAAAGTTTGGAGTTGAGCTACAGCTTTCTTTTTGCAAAAATTTTCCATAGTGGAATATGACTTAGAGAAAGACAATTCATAGGTTATAAACTTTCCCCTATGAATAACACATTTGGAGCTGGCAAGAAGAGATTAATTCTTTTCTGAGGCATAATGATTCTGGGAAGCAATTTCCTCAAACAAAACTGATTAATTACATGGAAGACCTCCTATTCACTATAATCAAGTACAGTACTTGGCCCATTAATTGAAAAAATGAATAAATGAGAACTAATATGATACATAACACAAACATTTTAACTTAAAATATATAAATGCTCATTTATTCACACATCTTTTTCTTTCAGGTCAAGGCTTTTCATTGAACATGAATCACACATTGGAGTTTGATCAATTTTTCTTCTGTAGATCTTGAATAGGTTCATTTTAATTCTTTAAAATGACACTACAATATAAAAGAAATCTAAATGTAAAATTTCCCAAGGTTTTAAATAAATATTCTCAGCATATTCCCCAGCATTTTTTCTTGCATACTTTATTTAGTCTCTCCAAATAATCCATGTAATACAGAAACACTATTTTTATTTCTGTACTTATGTTTTAACATACTACTTACTTCACAGTGAGTACAACTGGCAGGAGCAGGGCTGGGAATGAATACAATGTATTCTCACCTGAAACTGCTTATGTGGCTTACCTGGGGGGAGAACCCTGAAGGTGTCCTGGAGAGCCACCCATTAGTTATACACATTCAGTGGTAATTTGGGTGTCTCTTAAAAGATTTAATGGAGGAAATGGTTATTTTGATGGATTGTTAAAAGGCTAATAAGAGAACTTCTTTTGAAGTAATAATTGACATAAAAACACATGGAGACAAAATTCTCTGTCATTTTCTGTAAACCTGCTTTTCCCCGCCTGACTCATTATAATTAATGGTACCCCTGTCCTTTCAGGAACCCCATCAGAAACATAAGAACCACACATGACTTTTATAGTTTCTCATTCCTGATGATCATTCATGATGATCTGCTAATTAGATACATTTGTATCTCATCTAGTTTTGATTAGTAGTGTTCCTGCAAAATAACACATGCACACACAGACAAACATGCACATAGTGCATAGTTTATAGATCATTGTTATTCAATATTATCATTAAAAGAATAACTCACATGTCAGAGCCACACCACATTTAAGTTAAATTGCTCCATTCATCTTGTAATTTGTGACCAATTAAGAAAACTCACACACACATACATGCATATACATACTCTTAGTACTTCCTGTAGTTAACATGTTGTATTGGGCTTTCTTTGGGGGGCATAATGACAATTGCTTATGCTGTAGATTTTATCTCCATTATCATTTGTACTGCCAATAGTGAAAGCTGAATTGTTGTCAGGAGAGGGTCTTAGACATTTAAATAGCAAAGCTGTTTTCTTCAAACCCTTAGGCGATATACCAACTCTAATATTGCGCTTCACCCAATACATCCTCTCATTTATTCCTCCATATCCACATATAACTGAAAACTGGTTCCTGCTATTCACACTCATCCATTTTTGTTGAAGAAAAATCCAACCCCTTACCCATAAGCTCACTTGAAATAGGACAGCATTCCAGCAGTTGGGTTGTTCTCGACATTTGTCCTTATAGGGCTGAACAGATGGTGCACTGTTCCCCACAGAACATGCTCAGAAAAGGAACACCCTTAGGCTATAATGTGAGAGGAAGCTGTTGCCTTTTATGAAAAACAGTTATATTTGAATTAGTATTAGATTGGGGAATACAGTAGCAGGAAGGGGTTAGCTAGAGAAAAGGCGCCATAATAGCAAATGCTTAGAGGAAGAGCAGAGAGGATGAACTAGTAGCAGCTGGTAATAGGAGGAAATAATGACATTAAAATTCATGGCCGGAAGTATAAGTCATAAAGCTAACCTTTAACATTGCTTGTATCTCTCTCCCATTAAAATGCTAGTGAATACCTCCAATGGTGAAGGGAGAGGACAGAGATTTTTTAACACCGAAGACTATTAACCCCTCATCAGACATAGGCTTTGCAAATATTTTCTCCCATTCTGTAGGTTTTCTTTTTATTTTTAGATTGAACTACAACTCAATAGAAAAAATTACCTAACTAACCATATCAAAAATGGGCAAAGGACTTGACTAGATTTTTCTCCATTTCTCCAAAGAAGACATATCAATGACCAATAGGTATATGAAAAGTTGCTCAACATCACCAATCAGCAAGAAACTGAAAATCAAAACAACAATGATATATCATTTCAAACCTGGTAGAATAGTGTTATTAAACAGAACAAAATAAATAAATAAATACACCAACACCCCCCACCCCCAGAGAAAACTGTGTTGGAGAGTATGTAGAGAAATTTATGCCCATGTACACTCTTGGTGGAAATGTAAAATAATGCAGCAACTAGGGAGAGCATCACTGAGTTTTCCAAAAGAAATTAAACCAAAATACCGTATGAACCAAATGCAAAATCCCGCTTCTGTGTATCTATCCAATGTAACTAAAATCAGAATCTTAAGGAAATGTTTGCAATCCCATGTTCATTGCAGCATTATTCACAATAGGCAAGATATAAAAATGACCCAAATTATATATATATGTACATATATATGCATATGTGTGTGTGTGTTATCCTGCTATCCAGCAGGATATGTTATCCAACCTTAAAAATGACTTTTGTAACAACATGAATAAACTTGAAAGACCTAATGTTAAATGAAATAAACCAGTCCTAGGACAAATATTGCATGAGTCCACCCATATGAGATATCTAAAGGAACCAAATTCATAAAATTAGAGGTAGAATGGTGGTTTCCAAGGATTGGTGGATGTGGGGAAAAGGGAAGTTGTTATTCAATGAGTATAAAGTTTCTGTTATGCTAAATGAGTAAATTCGAGAGATGTGCAAAACAGCATAATCCCTTTAACAATACAGTATAGTGTACTTCAAAATTCATTGAGAGGTAGATATCATGTTGTCTTCTTACCACCTGTAAATACTCTTTCTGCCACCATCTTGGTTCTGCAATCCCATATAAAATGCCCAGTGAAGTCATAGAAACTGCCCCTGCTGCAGAATAAAAGCTGCCTCAGCCCAGGCTGAGATAGAGTCTGGAACAGAATCTGACAGTGACGAATCAGTATCACAGCTCAAGGAACAAGGTTCCACACAGGCAACCACACAGCAAGCCCAGCTGGCAGCAGCTGAGATCAATGAAGAACCTGTCAGTAGAGCAAAACAAAATCAGAGTGAAAAGAAGGCATGGAAGGCTTTGGCTAAACTGGGTCTTTGACAGGTTGCAGGGGTTACTAGGGTCACTATGTGGAAATCTAAGAATATACTCTTAATGATCACAAAACCAATTGTCTACAAGAGCACAGCTTCAGATACCTGCATAGCTTTGAGGGAAGCCATGACTGAGGATATGTCTCAGCAAACACAGCTAGCGGTGAGAATTACTGAGAAATTCAAAGTTTAAGGTGAAGCTATCTCAGACATTCCAGAAAACTCATAGATTCCATCTGTATAACAGGAGAGCGAAGAGGAAGAGGCTGATAAACCAGATGTGGAAGTTAGGACATAGAATTGGTCATATCACAAACAAATTTGTTGACAGGAATGGCAGCCCAAACCCTGAAGAACAATGGTATTGTAAATGCTGTCACAGAATTAACAATGTGAGCATCTAAAAATGAGGACCTTCTCTCGGTATTTCGAAAGAGCAACTGCAGCTTGGTTTGAGATTTGAACTGTTTCTATCATTAATAAAGTGATGGCTCCTTATGGGCTGAAGGTGTAAATGAATACATGTAGTATATGGAAAATGATAGTGGAACAGTTTATAGTCAATGTTGGAAGCAAACTGTGGTTTCTCAAAAATTCCATGTAGAACTAAAATTCTTTCATGTATGACAA
Source organism: Mormoops blainvillei (assembly GCA_004026545.1). NCBI lineage: Eukaryota > Metazoa > Chordata > Mammalia > Chiroptera > Mormoopidae > Mormoops > Mormoops blainvillei. Next base: position 8,369 of record PVJD01008272.1, on the reverse strand, counting down.
CAAAAGATACTTTCAAATGTGTAAAATTTCAAAAAATGTGTCACCAATATACAAGCCTAGGGAAAAATCACTTTTAATACACATGTAAGCCTAATAAAATAATAAAATTAATAAATAAAACATGGAAATATCTCTGTGTGAAAGAAATTATATTAGGAAGGTGTGAATCATAAAGCACTAAATGAAAATCAATACCATAACTAATTTTCATAAAATTGAATATAAAGATAATAAATAACATAAAATAAAATGTTAATGTTAATAAGAAATCACATTCCATAACCAAGAATTAATTTTGCAAAGGCACATTTATTGGACTTGGAAGAATAAAAAAAAGTTTATTGGTCTTAATAAAATAAGTCAAAGATTATTTTGAAAAATATAAGAACCTACTAGTAGAATGAAAAAGAATAATTATCTTTCACATTATAATAGAAGTTAAGAAGCAAGCATATATATTCTACATGGCAAATGACAAGGAGCAAAGGCAACAAAAAAGAAATATAAAAAACAAAACAGAGAACATAAAACAAAGTGACAGAATTAAGGCTACACATAACAGTGATAATAGTAAAGGAAATTGCTTTAAACTATTCTGTTATTAGCAAGGAAATATTCTCAGAAAGAATGGCAAAACTAAATCAAATTTTAAAACACCTAAAGAAAATGACGTAAAAGTATTCCAAGTAAAAGGATGGGTAAAAGTTCATTAAACAAGGAAAAACAGAAAGCAATCAAGATGAAAATGCTCATCGCAAACAAGGCAGAATTTAAGGCAAAGCTCAATAGCTAAGATGAATAGGATCATTTCATAATTCTCAATTAGCCACTCGATGGTGCACATCCAATGGTATTAAATCCTAGTGTATTAAATAATGACGCCTCAAAATATATAAAGTAAATGTTAATAAATAAAATAATTCATAATAGAAAAATATACAAAGTATATGAAATATGCATGTATTTATATTGTAAAGTACATTAATATTCATTAACATTTAAATTACTATATATTAATCAAAGTTTTTATAGGAATTACCACTTCATTTTGAAATACCTGTGCTACCACTGAATAGAGAAATTCACTTATAAACTATAAAATCTCTCCTTTTTTGATTAGGGAACCAATAATTTCACAACCTTTGCATATGACATTTACCCTGCCTTTTATTAGGGAGAGGGTAAACTAAATAAGCAATTTCTTAGTGTCTTAAGAACATCAATATGTACTTTACCTTTGCTTAGATGTACCAATTAACATAATTCCAACTTGCCATGTCTTAATGTCTTCTCTCTCCTTTCCCCTCCTTCCTTTCCCTCCCTCTCTCTCTCTCTTTCCTATTTCCCTCTGAACTATTAAAAATTTCAATCATCATAATACTTCATCACAAAATACTCCATACATACTTCATTATGCACATTGTAACAATAAGAGCATTCTCTTACATAGCTAAAACACAATAATCAGACCTAAGAAAATAAACACTTAAAAAAATTATCTAAATACAGTCCATTTGTAAGACCATCACAATTCAATAATTTCCCCAAAGAAGTGTTCTATAGGTGGCCTCCCCAATTCAGAATTTAATCAATGTTTATGTATAACATTTGGTTATTGGTGTCTCTAAGTTCTAATGAACTTAACTTTTACAAAGGTCATATTAGTCATGAACATGCCTCACATTCTGAATTTGTCTAATTTTTACTCCTGAATAGGTTCATGGTATATATTTTGGCAAGAAAGCTACAAAGGTGATTATATACTTTTTATTACCTTCTACCAGGAGACACTATGATGTGAGACAGACTGTGTAATATAGGCTAACAGTTTTCTTTCTAAAGACCATATTTTAGAGTGCCACATTTTGTATCATTTTATTCCAAGATTCTTCCATGTAGGCTTATCTCATAATTCATTTTATAGGTGAGAAAGCGCGTTGTTCAGCAGTCTGTGGCATTCTCTAACTCTTGCCTAGAAAGAAACTTTGCTTTTCTAATCACATATTTAATAAAATCTAACTGCTTTTAAATGTCACTTTCAATAGGGAAGCCAGTTTCATACACCTTTTTAAATAATAAGTAGGTTATCTTGCCACTTTTTTTTTCTTGTTAGTCAGTGTGACCAGGTGTCATAAATTTTCTCTAAAAAATTTAATTCCATCTGCAAGATCCATGACCTTAGAAACACGGAGTGGGGCAAAAGCAGGTTTACAATTGTTTGTAAGGAACAAGATGCAATCATTAATAAATAATAATGCAAGAATAAACTGTTTTGTGTTCTCATAACTGTAAACCTACTTTGTCCCACCCTGTACTTTGTTTATTTAAATACTTTATTGTACATTTGTTCTCTTATGTTGTTAACAATGTTGAAAAGTGCTGAATATTTACAATCCAGTAGGATAGGCAAAACCTGCTTGATCAGGTTGAAGCAAAATTACTAAATTATAACAAATTTACTCCAGAATAATTAATGTCTTATATTTTCTTTCATGATATTTATTATAAAATAATAATAATTCTCCTGTCAAGCTATTACCAAATTCAACATCTATTATTTAAATTAAAAACTACATATTGGTATAACCACTTAAATTTAAAAGATACATTTTAGAAAATTAAGGAAGCATTATTAGTATAACAAATGGGATAAATAGCAATAGCTCATATCTTGTGTCTGTTTTATGATTTAACATGTAATTGAAACTTAAATCATCTTGTCATTTTTATTTTTTCTTTTCTGACTTAAGCTAAATTCTTTGTTTCATGTAAACTAAAGAGGCTCCAATTAACTTCTGATGGAGACCATCATGCTCTCTTTGCTAAGTCTCCTTACAATATACATGAATACAAATTGTGGGCATTGAGTATTTTAAAACTGAAAGTCCATTTGTCTTAGTATCATTTTACCTGCTTCATGTAATGTGTTTTTTTCTAAGTTTTTGTTTGTTTTTTTGTTTGTTAAGAGCAATGGCTATGGAAAACTATTGCGTCAATGGTTTTAAAGTGGCAAGACAGTGGGTTTGCATTATAAAAAGGTGCTTTTATGGTTGGGTGTGTATATATCTGATGTGGCTTTAATCTTTTTCCTCAAAGTATGCACCTCATTTTGGAAGATATAACAAAAACCCAGGAAGAGACACTGAGATTCTCAATTAGGGCAACTGCAGTAGAGTTATGGAAGAAAGCATAGTTAAAATACATGTTAAGGAGGTAGATTTTAAGTGTTTTGGTTACTAACTAGATTTGTGGGAAGTAAGAAAAAGGAATCTATGGTGACTCTAAGATTCCTGTCTCAAAATATGCATATGATGGTGTCTTTATAGGACTGAGAAGTAAACAGAAGTTTATATTTTCAGGGAAGGACAGTAAGCTCCATTTTGAGAATTTTGAGTTTGTCATGTTAAGATAACATTCATCTGAACATCCCCGGTATGCAATTTAATATGTAATTCTGTATCTAAGGAAAGAGGATTGGTGTAAAGACATAAGTTTCAAAGCCATTAAGTGGAACAGATTGCTCAAGAAAACTAAAAGTGTAAGAAAACTGAGAAAGAAACGACGGGAAAATACCAATATTTATAAGGACATTAAGAGGACATGAGTGTCATCAAACTATTCTCTTTCTGGTTCCTTGCATCGATTTCTTTGTAAGGTTCCTGTTCAGCTGTGCCAGACCACGGAGCCCTCCTCTTGGCCAGTCCTTCTTGGCTGAGCCCGCCAGTGTTCCTGTAGAGGGATTTAACCTAGTAAGTTTCTAACTACACGTATTTTTAATTAGATAATCACTGTATAAGGAAATAGTTAATTCTGTGAGTGCCTCAGTCAGATATCGTCGAGAGAGAGGCAGGGGCAGAGGAAGGCAGGCAGAGAGATAAATATCAAAAACAAAATTTATTCAGTGCCTGGGGAAAAAAGAGAAAATGACTATATAGTATGGATTAGAGACAGTGTAATGCAGTGAAGAGGGGAGGCTGAGTTATTTCTTGCCGTATTCCACTGGCAGAAATCAGTCATACCCTTACACTTAACTGTAAGGGAAATGCAGCCTAACACTGAACTCAGGGATAAAAAGGTTATTTTTACAGTTATCTCATCTCTGCAAAACTCAGTAAGACTATAAATGGAGAAACAACAAGATATTGTGTGCTATACAAAGAAAACAAAAATCATACTTCTTTCTAAAGTCCTTAACATTTTATTTAAAGGATCAAATATGACAGGGTGCAGCTACAACAGCAGTTATATATATTGCTGGATGTGGTATAAGGCATGATGCCTACTAGGGATTAGAAGAGTTGGAAATTATGAATCCTTATTGGCTGGCTAAAATTTCTGAAAAGCAGATGTCTTTAATTAGGCCTCCTTCAAACTGGGATTTCCACACGTAAAAGGACAAGGTGAATGTACACTCACCTCCTCTCATACACCATCCTTCTAGTCCCAGAGGTTTTGTCCTCCAGGTAGCTGATCCCATCTGTTTATGTAAGCATTGCTTATAGACACCAAGTTAATTGGATAGCTTTTCTTTCCCTTTGTCTTCTTGAAGTTGGGTGAGAGGCGCTGTCTGAACATCATAAATCTCCATCAGTCTGGTACGGCACTGGCTGCTTAGGTCCAAGTAGGCAGCTTATGAGTTGTGATGATTTATAGTTTTAATCTTTTCTATAAATGAGTATGGAGCTATGCAACAGGCCCCTATTTACAAATAAAACAGCAGATAAATAAGTAAATAGATAAATAGATACATGACATGTAGATAGATAATAATAATAACCTTGAGATTAAGATGTAATACTACAAAAACAATTAAAAATGAGGAAAAGCATTTTTAAACCTCTTCTTCTGGGGGTGATTAGCAAACTGGTGTTTGCTGTATCTGTAAATTTTTATGGATAAGTAATTGAAAATATGTAAGGCTGTTTTATTGTATCCACAGTAGTAATGGCTGAGAGTATATTCATTATCTCAGTGTCCATAACATTGACTCCTGAGTTATCTGACAAGCTTTGAATGAAAGCTCCTATATCAGCACATTTTCTAAAAAGTACAATATGAGTATAGAATGTCAGAGATGGAAGACAATTTTTCCTTTTTTGTTGAATGTATTTGATGTGCAGGATTATGCAAATAGGTAGTATACATGTTAATTTTATACATTTATATATTATAATATGATTGCCATTATAGAGATATTTAGCAACTCTATCACATTTCATAATTATCCTTTCTTTTTAAAGATTAGAATATTAAGCTCTAGGTGTTGTTTAGGGCTATAAATTAAATATAAATATAAATTTAATTTATATAAATATAAATTAAATTTAGGGCTATAGTACCATTTAGTACTCATTTCAACGAGTACTAAATAAGCCACAGAGATCTAAAGCACAACTATAATGAATGTAGACAATGACATTATACTATAATTATCATACTTGCTGGGAAGATGCATGAAAGCTAGTCTAATCTACTCCCACAATTATTTAATTATTTTTGGCCAAAGTTATAGAAATGGGTACCAGAATAGATGGGAGTATAACCAAATATTCAATTTTAACAAGATTATTCTTTCAAGAATCTCAGGTATGTTTGACCTGATTTTTCTTTACCTTATATATAACCTATTCACAGTTTCTCTTTTACTCACATATCATTGAACCCTTATTGAAAAGCTTTTGAATTCAAAATACTCCTTTCAAATTGCTTGTTATGAAACGATTTAAAATCATTTCTTGTCAGCCAAATGGACAGTATGATTTTCCTATCTCTGAGAGAATGGATTCAAAATCCAAAATAATCTCCAAGAATATAATCAAGGAGAAGAATCACATTGAATATACTGTGTGCTGTATTTATCAAAGCATAGATCAGAAATATTATGAGTCAATTTTAGGATCACTAAACTAATAGCAGTTTCATTGAATTGTATTTGAAAGCTGAAAGATGTTATTAACTATTCAAGACTAGGAAATAGCTATAAAATATATTATGTAGAAGGAAATTCTAACTGGCTATGTGACATGAGGAAAGTTATTCAGTATCTTTGGGGCTCCATTTTTTTCTTGGGTAGTATAAAGGGACTATGCCTGATTATTCATCTAGTTTCCATTTGAGCTATATTTTTTCCTTATTTATGAGAGAGTTAAAGAACCGTATGCATCTACAATCAGATCAATATAAATTACAGAGGAGTAAGGGGATATTTTGGATGCCAAATCAGATCTTAATATAACTTCTTTCTTTCTACTTTCGTATATATTAGGTTGGCAAAAAAGTTCATTTGATTTTTTTTCTGTAAGATGGATCTAGTAGAGCTTAGCTGTCTTTAACTTCATCTGAAACAATTTTGTTAGATGTTTTATATTGTGACGGTTGTCATATCAGTGTGCATTTTTAAAAAAAGAGTATCAAAATTGGTGAATCATGCGCAGCCATTTTAATATTGAAAATGGAAGAAAATACATGACATTTTTGGCATATTGTGCTTTATCATTTCGAGAAAGATGAAAACACAACTGAAACACAAAGATTTGTGCAGTGTATGGAGAAGGTGCTATGGCTGATTGAATGTGTCAAAAGTGTTTTGTGTAGTTTCATGCCGGAGATTCCTCGCTGGACAATATGCTCCATGGTTGAGTAGACCAATTGGAGTTGACAGCGATCAAATTGAGACATTAATTGAGAACAATCTACGTTATACCACGTGGGAGATAACTGACACACTCAAAGTATCCAAATCAGTAGTTTTGGTGAAAATGAAAAATGTGTCTTTTATTTTATGGAAAAAACTAAATGGACTTTTTGGCCAACCCAACACATAAATAGTTCTCCATTTTTTATAAATGCTCACTTTTCTAACTGTATTGTTATTTAAAATAATAGTAATACTAACAACTCTTACTTTTGAGTACTTAATAAGCACAAGACATTGTATATTCATTTTATACAGAGTCTTGTTAAGTCAGTTTTAAACTTATCTACTTAAATATATTTTTCAAGGATATATTATATTTTGGGCACCATATGTGTCATGATCTTTATCTGACAGATGACTTAAAAGGAAGTTAAGAAACTTTTCACAGGTCACACAACTTGCAGATCCTAATAATAGTATGTTCAGATTCCAGTGATCCTGGCCAACTATTGCAGAAATAAGATTCATAAAACATGTTAAAATGACAGCTTCCAAATGTAATATGAACAGGTAAAGTAACCTTTTAATTCCACATGAGATATCTAGGGATTAGTCTATAGTTTAGAAGATAGAAGCAGAATGCTATCTATGATTGTATAAAAATTTAAGAAATCTACTACCTTCCACTCATTAGACTCCATCTGATTCTGTAGGGCAGAAGTGAGCATCGTTTCCCATATGGTCTCTAGGGTTATCATCTTTAATATACTGGTCTATGGTTGTTTTAATAACTTGATGTCTTGCTCCTCTTGTGAAAAATATCCCTTGACTCCTTTGACTATTCTTGGTTCTATAAGCCTTCCAAAATCCATGCTGTCCTCATAACTCTCGCAACCTGTGTCACTTCATCAGGCTCATTTGTTTCATGCTTATTGCCTTCAAAGTGTAAACTTTGGATACAAGGACGGATCTTTTGAGCTAGGAGCCCCTCACTGAACACATTTATATCACTATGCTTCTGCGGAATGTCTAAGAGTATAAAAAGAACCCTTGGTCTCAAGGTAATGCTCCAGCCGTTCTAAAAACAATGCAATATTTTCACACACACAAAAAGTGAAGAACTCAAGTATTGGAAAAATGGACTCATTATTACATATTTGGGTTAGGGACAATTTCCTTAACTGTATATATTTTTTGAAATGTTTTACTAGTCTTCTCTAGTGTCACTAGCTCTCAAAAGTGACTAGAGAACTTCTGATCACTGAATATGTTGATCTTTATTTTGAGTTCTCATCTTTACCTTTCATCAGTAACTGGTTCTTATGACAGCCATAGGAATGATGACAGACTTTGGGAAAAGATTGAGAAGTGATTCTCATTTAAGGTACTTGTAAGCTGTGTGTCCTTGGACAGGTTGCCTACATTCTCTGAGACTTAATTTCTAGTAGAAAATGTGGTTAATAATAACTGTCTTGTAGTGTGTTGTGTTGAGAATGTAATCTATGTTAGATATGTTTCCCAGGGTTGTGTAGGGTAACAGCATCTTTCAACATATCTCGATCTGTTAATAAGTTAAACTCCTAACTTTACTTTTCAAATTCAATTTATTAAGTCGATATTTGTTAAGAAGATTACATAAGTTTCAAGTGTACATTTCTATGACACATGAACTTCATATTTCATAGTGTGCCTGCCATCTGAAATCAAATCTTTGTCAACCTGTATTTGGCCC